>VVHJ01000172.1:30978-46098 GCA_015107715.1 Tylochromis polylepis | reverse complement strand
AAGAAGCCATCTATGTCCACTGTGAACGACCATCCTTGAACAGAGGAGGTGGTTTACGACACCAACTGTCTGCTATCTATAATCCAGTTTTGAGATCCCTTCCCAGATGCCTTAACGCCCACTCACATCCTGGGCCTTTTGACCTCAGGTAATCACATGATAGAATGGGGATAGGTCTCACAATGGGTTCACGCGAAACCTTGGCTGATTGAGACCCACACCCGTTTTCACACCTGGACTCGTGTGATTAGGTAGAGGATCAACAGGGGGTCCATGACCCTCTTGGGAGACACTCCCACAAGGCTTTAAATTCTGGGACTCTCCACCATTTGCTCTTAGAACTGAAGAAGCTTCTCGGATGAGAGGTGAAACGTTTTCAAGAAACTTAGAGAAGTCCAGACGCTTTTCTTTCCAAGCTCCTTAGACTACCATGACCTGGATGAATGAGAACCTTCACAGACATATAGCCTACTTATAGCCTACTTCTGAAGCAGACGGTGCACGTATAGGAGTGCATGGATGCAACCTCAAACATATGTGTAAATTGGTTAACCTAAAGGCTCGGCCCTGTGAATAACATAGAAAAACCATTTAACACATCTTCACACACATTTTCACAGCTCACCTGTACGGGGGTGGGGTGGGGTGAGGTGGTGTAGATTGCTCTACCAAGTGGAAGTACACGCTGCTTCCATGGTCGCGCTATTTATTTTATTCCAACACAACACTGCTTGTGAATATTCATGATTGTGAGCTCTAAACGTAAGGACGCAGCGGTGGCTCTTCCTCCCTGACAGAGCGGGGAGGCTGAGAGAGGAGCGACAGCATGCCAGAGCCCGGCTGCATCGCTCCCATCGACACCGAGCGTCGTTTGACTGCATTTGAGGGCAAATCTGCTCTCAACTCATCCCACGGTGCAGCACCAACGAAGGCAGCGATGATCTGACGGGACACAAACACAGAAAAAGACTCGAAGGCAGAGAGAGAGAGGAAAAGGAAGAGGGGAGAAAGAGAAACGCCTCTTTGTTTTTGAAACGCGCACATACATACATATTTATTTATTTGTTGGACATAAGCGCATTTGGATTCATATTGACAGAGCGGGACGGATCGGGTGACCACAACGCCTTTGAGGAAGGAGATGCCACAGAGGAGTGGTGAGAGCTGGGTGACGTTTCAAAACCAGGGCTTTTCTTGCGCGATGGACGAGACATATTGATGCTAAGGAACTGGCGACTAACCACGTTGCGGAGGAGATTTGTTTTGCAACTGCCGGAGGCTGCTCACGAGGATGAATGCCTCCCCAGGCGTCATTTCTCGCTTGTAATATGCAGCTGGAGCGAGTGCAGCTGTTTGTCGGCTAGTGAAGCTCATAAAAGCATCGTTCACTGGCTGAAGCCGAGCTCCGGGGACGCTACTAACATTTCCCACCTTTTAACTTCTATGTGACCGCTGCGGTGTCCCACTACGGAGCCTCCCGAGCTGTCCGTGGTGCTGAACGGATCAGTCAGCCTTTCGGGTCTCCACGAGTTGACCTTCTCTCCAGCGAGCACAGAAATCACCCCGCTGCAAGACACACTGTAAGGTGACAAAGGAGGCCACCACTCATGAGCTTTTGCCGGGCTTGACTGAGTCAGCCAGACAATATTCTCCTTTCATGGCTGTGGCACGCAAAATCAAAACTTTGCTGACCGTCAACATCTTAGTATTTGTGGGGATTATACTGTTCTCGGTGTACTGCAGGATCCAGGACCGATCCGAGGAGCTCATCCAGATAGGGCGCATTTCTGACCAGAGGCTGCGAGCCAGGAATGGCAAAGTTTCCAACTTGGTGGACAGGCAGTCAATTCTCCAGAGGCTGGAGAGGCTGGAGGATGTGGTCTACAACCAGTTAAACGGTAGGAAACTGCTTGAAGTTCTTTGTTGTTAAATCCGTCATCTATGAAAGCAAACATTTTATATTTAGCACACAGGGAATCCTTGCATGATGTCGGCCAATTTGTCGGGTAATAAGATGCGCTCAGGTGAGTTTGACCTGGACCATGACTCATGCGTTTTATTCATTTATTTATTTATATTTTTTGTCAGTCTGGCCTCATTTCTTTGGAAAAAGCAATTCACATGTCAAATGACTTAATGGCTATAGTATCAGACTTGCGCATTAATAGGCTAATTATGCATTGTATACTTTCTGCATGTGCTTAAGCACGAATAATAATGTACTTCCCTGTGCTATCACTGACCTGTTGTAAACTTCACATGAATTTCTAATAATTATCGAAGTCGGTGCAGAATTGCACTTGGAGAAAGTCTGTACCCTAGCAGCGTTCCTGCCATTTCACAGGAAGCATCGCTGGTGAAATATGTCAGATTTAACTGGCAGTCTGAGTTTTGAAGGAGAGTCTAATGTACTACCTCTATAACACAATGACAGACTTTTACAGTATTTCATTACACGGCCATTAGTCTGTGGATCAGATCTGGTCTCTTGACCACAGCAGAAATCTTTTTAAATCACGTTACATCTTACTCTGCTTTACTGTTTTATGTAATACTTGTATGTGTTTTAAGCAGGAGATGGTTGTGGTGAGTGAGTGGGCTTCAAAAGATTCATGAAATGAATGCAGCGTGACTGCATCAGCCTTGGCCTCTAGGCATTGTGTTTTCGAGTTTATGTGTGCTTCATATATACATGAATACTTTCTATCAGTACTTTTTATTCTTATAAGCATAATGTTTTTTGAGGGAAATTCTTCAATTCTGATGCAAATGTTAAATAGGAGATGTGAATTAGATTTTTTGGTCAAAGGTTAAGCAACCACATGGCTAACCTATTTAAATGAGTTTCACCACTTTAGCTAAAATATCCAATTGCTTTTTCATTCCTTTAAGCGACTGAACCAAAATATCTTTTTTTTTTGCAATGAAAAATTTGAACAGATTTCCTGAATTAAATGCTTTTTCCCCCCAGAGTGCTCACTGACATAATAAGGGATAAGTGGGATCACAACTAATATGTTCTCACATCCTGTGATTACCACAGGAGTGCTTTTCTACCTTGCGTCATGAACCGTACCAGATGCATCTGCATGAAGTGGCTGACTTGATGATGACTCAGTGACTGCTAAACTTCAGCCTTTTGAAGAGCGCATTCAGTCTGGAACTCAGTATTCACAGTTATTTGGGCAACCTTTTCTCTCACTAGTACAGGAGGGATCTGTTTTTGATCCAGTGATGTCTCATCTACAAAGGCTCTTGTTTTCAAGCCAAATAATGAGAAGGGTGCATGGTAGACTATTACACTGAGTTACTGATTTGTATCTTGACACTATAGCTAAGGCTTAATGATAGAGCAGGGTGGTGGGGAATTTTTGTTTATGCTGTTGCATTTTATGATGGTCACAGATGAGGGCAGACATTTCTGAACTTTTTAACAGTTCAGCCTCTTGAAAGCCGTTTAACCCAGAAATTTTACAATAAAGAAATAAACAATTTGAAGAAAGTACGAATGTCTCTTTTGCCACTGAAGTTGCAGTATTTTATCTTAACGGTATGGAGAACGATTAAGAAGAAATTGTGGGGCACTCCATTTGACAGTTTACTTTAAGATCCTCACCAATGAATATCATTTTTACCAGTGTTTAGTGATTGGGAACAGGTTTTATCTTATATTATCAACATGTGATACTGATTCTATTTAAGCTAAGTGTGAGTATTGCTGTCATTTGCGGTCCTGCTAGTTTCTATCTGCACCATATTCTGTTTTGCTTCTGTGTGTGACTTGAACAGCAAAACAGGGACACACAGTTTTGTTTTTAGTAAATTTTAATAGGTAGAACCTAGCTATTGCTTCAGGCACTTAGAATTTTCAGATGCACTCATATGATTTACTTTATCCTCTCTTAACGCCATGCTGTGTTCAGGAACATCCTGATGTACAAGTGAAGCAATGTGCATGAGTGTGTTGTACTCTCCCTTCCCCACTCCTGCCTAACATGCAAACATTTTAAGTGGTGCAGGGTTTTTCAGTGGATGCCGTGGCAGGAGTGAGAGGTGGGAATTAATTTGCATATTCATAGATCTGTGCATACAAAATGAGGTAATGATGTAGAATTACATCAAGACCATTTCAAGGCATAAAGAGATTATTTTCATGGAAAAAAATTAAATATATATTTTTAATGATCAGAGATGAGTTTTCAGGTATTTCATAAATGCAGAGGGACTTGTCAAGTTAGATGGTGAATGAGGACACCAGATGGAGGCAGTGATCAAAAGGAAAACAACCTTTTATTGGAGGCAAAACAGTAGAAAGAAGTAAACTCCATGAACCAACATAGGAAGAATCAGGGGTTACTCTAATAATTAGGAAAATGGCATAACCAGGGGTGTTCTTGGTGACTATGGTCCCAACTTCAGATCGTTATTGAGCTCCTCCCATGTAGCTTTGTGCTAATCCAACACCTTGTAGTCCATTCCAGCCTTGTGCAACTCTACTTGTCCCTGATGTCCTTTTACAGCTCTTTGGTCTCAGCCATGGTGGAGAGGTTGGAATGGAAGAAACTGTTTCTGTGGACAAGTATGCTTTATACATATAAGGAGCTGAAATAATGAGTATCTGTAATTGATTGATTCATTGTAATCTCTGTGCCACGGGGGGACACAGCCAGTCTGTGGGAACCAAAATTCAGGATTTGGTTTGTAAGGGATCAAATACTTATTTCACTCACTGACATGCAAAATATGCATTGTGTTGTTTTATGGATTTTTGGTTGATATTCACTCTCTCTCCATTAACCTGAAACTACCATAAAAATGAGAGACTGTTTACATCTCTGTAAGTGTGCAAACTTACAAATTCAGCAGGGGATCAAATAATTATTTCCCCCACTGGAGACAGGATGAAAGCAAGACAGTCAATACAGCATAGTATCACTGCTACTGGGCATCAGCACACAGTGTCTGCACAGATCTTGTTGACTGTGGGACTCAAGGTCAAACAACAGGCTTTTATATCTACACAAAATGTATTTTTCAGATTCTAAAAATGAGCTGCTGTCCCAGCTGAAAAAGTATGAGACGTACATTGTCTTATTCCATAAGTACAATACATATTGAGCCTTTTAATGCAGACTATCTCCTGGAAGGTGTGTTTCCTCTAATGCTGGGCATACGCTGTCAAAAGAGTCACATCAATTTGATAAAATATTCTCAGACCTGACTTGTCTTTGCTGCTGCACTGCTGAGTCCAAATAGCTGGGGCACAATTTGCAGGTTTTTCACAAGTGTGCTGAAGAGGGGAACAAACCACAAAGTGCAGAGCTGGCACAGTTCCCTGCCTGCCAGGTATCATACAAAATATGACAGAATGAAAGCATTTTTTTGACCTTGGAGTGAGATTCTTTGATTAACAATGACACTGAGTGTCAGGCTGTTACACTGACTTTCAAATGGAGCTTCATATGACAAGTTGCTGAATTTAACTGCAAAAGTGCAGCTGTACAGTGTGACAAATTCAGATGTATTATTTGTGAATAATCTCTGTTCGGTCCAAATCATAAATATCAATCTGTTTCAGTATCATCATTTGTCTTAAGCAGAAGCAGGCGCACACAGTGGATGGATGCTGACTGTCACAGGCCTTGCATGATTTTTCTTACACTCTTTAATGGCATAGTTAATCATATCCTCATATCTCAGGTCACTGGCCTTTTTTTCTAAACAGTGCAGAGACCACAAACTGTATTCTATGGCCACGGGGGATAACTATGGTGAGAGGACTCAGTGCGCCAATAACTATTATCATGTCCAGCAGTGATATGAAGTAATCGCCCATTCCTTCTGTTGTTTATTGCCTACCTATGGCATGCCATGGGAAATGCAGTACAGTCCAATTATATTTGAAGGACATAAAAAGTCAGAGAATTCTTATTTCATGGTTGTCTGACGAACGAGACTCCCAACAAGAAAACAACGGTCAAGCTTTTCCACCAGCCCATTCTGTGCAGAAATGAGTAACATGAGGGTTATCAGCAGCATTGCTGTGCTGTGGATGCCACCAGCTTTGGATAATCAGATGAGGGGTTTTAAGCTTGTTAACAAGCTTATGAAGTAGTGTTTTCGACTTAAGTACAACATTAGCACCAGTAAATACTTCCTCGCAGGTACTTAGCTGCTGAAGCCCTCTAAGTCTTATGGACTTAAGTGCACACTATACCCAGATATTGTTTGCCATTTAGAGATATTCTTTTGACACTGTTAAAATGTTTTGTTTGGGGGTTTTTTGGTCAATATTGAGATGGAAACTTTTTACTTTAGAGTTAGACATCCATCATGAAGTCCTAATTTTCAGTTATTGTAGCGAAAAAAAAACACGATTGCAGGATTAATTCACCCAGTGGAAAAGTTGACTATGACTTTTAAAGTGTATTTGGGAAAGAAACGTCAATTGATTGATATTCTATGTCAGTTTTGGCACAGCTGCAACAACTTTGAAAACAAACTAATTTGAATTATGCACTGTTCCCATTCACATGCTACATCATTTTGGCATTTATGAGATGTAGTGCACAGTATTGTAGGACTGTCAGCATAAGTATTATGCATTCTGAAAAAAATGTTCTGAAAAAACTGTGTGTCAAAAGCTAAATACACCTCATGATTCAGAAGCTTGTAGAACCACCTTTAGCAGCAACAACTTCAAGTAATATGTTCTGAGTTTTAAAGTATTAGGGCCACTCTTCTTTATGACGTTGCTTCAGTTCATCGAAGTTTGAGTTTCTCTTAAGGTCCCGCCACAGCATTTCAATCAGGTTGAGGTCTGGACCTTGACTGGGCCATTGCAGCACCTTGATTATTTTCTTTTTCAGCTATTCTGCTGTAGATTTCCTGCTGTGCTTGGGATCACTGTTTACACTAGAATCATTAGAATACTTTGATATACACAGGAACTCATGGTTGACTCAATCACTGTAAGGTGCCCAGGTTCTGTGACTGCAAAAAAGCCTAAGATCTTATAAAGTTCTAAAAAGATATAGTAAATTTGATCTCATTTGCAGTTGAAGATGTCAACAGTTTTAAAAAATGTCTCTTCCTTTGCTTTTTGGAGGTAGATGAAGACGCAGCACTGGTGAAACATTAGCTTGTTTCAGCAACTGAATTAATCAGTGAACTTTGGTCTCTGGTGCTTTTTGAATTTTTTAATAATAATAATAATAATAATAATAATAAATTTTATTTAAAAGCACCTTTCCAGACACCCAAGGACACTTAACAATAGAGTAAAAACACATAACACAACAAAGACAGAATGAAGAACTATAAAAACAAGATAAAATAAACAAACAATAAGTTCACAGTGAATATGCAGACTTGAACAGATAGATTTTTAGTTGAGATTTAAACTGGGAGAGAGAACCAGTGTTTCTTATATCCGGGGGTAGAGAATTCCACAGTCTGGGAGCAGAGCAACTGAAAGCTCTGCTTCCCATGGTGCTGAGGCGGAAAGAAGGTACAGCAAGTTGAATAGAAGAAGAAGATCAAGTGAGCGGGCAGAAGAGGTAATGCTTAACAGGTCAGAAAGGTAAGGAGGAGCAAGGCTATGAAGGGCCTTGAAAGTGAACAGAAGAAGCTTCAATACTCTTCAGAATTTCACAGGGAGCCAGTGAAGTTCTTGAGGGACAAGGGCGATGTGCTGGTAGGAGGGGGTTCTGGTAATAATGTGGGCAGCGGAGGTTTGAACCACTTGAAACTTATGGAGAGATTTTTGGGGCAGACCATGTAAGAGAGAATTACAATAGTCAATGTGGAAGTAATGAGGCTATGAACAAGAATGGACGCAGACTGGATGGAAAGAGAAGGACATAATAGGCAAATGTTTCGTACATGGAAATAGGCAGAACGGGTGAGATCACTGATGTGAGATTTATAGGATAGTGAGCTGTTAAGGATGACACCAAAGCTCTTAACCTGAATGGAAAACCTTGGAGTTGTCAATAGTGAGAGTGAAATGATTTGCCTTCAGTAAGTGGGATTTGATGCTGATGACAAGAATTTCAGTTTTATCCTCATTGAGCTTAAGAAAATTAGAACTGAACCAGAATTTTAATTTGCATAAGCATTATGTAAGAGAAGAAGGTGGGAGGGAGGACTCAGGTCTGCAGGAGAGATATAACTGAGTGTCATCGGCAAAACAATGAAAGTGAAGATCAAATTTAAGGAAAATGGTACCAAGAGGAAGAATGTTTATTATGAAGAAAAGAGGGCCGAAGACTTAAGCTTGGGGTACAGCAGAAGTTACAGGGAATAGACGAGAGTGGAACGATTTCAGTTGAATGAAATGGGAAAGGTCAAGGAGATATGATTGGAACCAGGCTAGGGGTGTGTCAGAGATGCCAAGAGAGGAAAGTCTGTTTAGAAGGATGGAGTGAAAGATGGTGTCGAAGGCTCAGATCCAAAAAGACGAGAATGTTGAGAATACTAGAGTCAGCTCCGAGTAGAAGATCATTAGTGACTTTAAGTAACGCGGTTTCTGTACTGTGACATGAGCGGCTTTTTAGAAAGTCTTGGTCATATTTGGTATCAAGTAAAACAAACAACAAGAGCTTATATTTTGCAAAACAAACACACAGCTTCAGCTGTTACATTCAAACATACTTGTGTTTTTACATAAACCCGTTCAGTATGGGGAGATTTCCAGAGCTTGACAATTGCTAAGCTGCTTGGATAACTATTGTTCCCAGAGGGGTTATAGTCAGTCAGCAATTGCAAGATTAAGATATTTAAAAATAGGCTTATACAATACATAAAAAAATCACATTTGGTTATTTTCATTCTGATTGTTTTACACTTTAATTTATTTGGATTGGACACCAATGAAAGTACCTGAAAGTCATTTCATTCACTGCCTCTCTTCTTTTATCACCTTAGAGCAGAAATGCTCTAAAAATAAACTTCTTAAAAAACAGACATTGCTGTTAGCGAGCTGATGTACTGCTATTCTGTCTACTCCTTTCCTCTGACCACCATTGGAAGCATCATTGTTTAAGCTCAGCTGTTGTCCCACAACTTCCAGGCACACTGAGGCGCTTGTCATCAGCCATGCATGTCACTTCCTGCCTTTCCCCACTGCGTAGGAGCTGATGGGATGGCAGCCTCACGGTCCCAGCTGTAGCACCAGATATGCTTCTTATCTATATGCCCAATTATAGGGAAAAATCTAACGCTGTTTATAGGCCAAGCCAGCTCAAACAAAGACTTGATGAGAATGGAGAAATATCCCTCTCACTCCCCTCCACGCTGGCATGCGCTTGGTGCTCAAACTCAATTTTAATGATATGTATCATGGTGTGCATATACGTTTTGCAGGTCAGAAATGGTGGTGGCTGCAGGGACATCACATCTCTGCGTGATGAATCCTGATGAATTGAATTATATTATAATAATGATATGTAGATGAGGCGCTGGTTGACAACACAGTTTCAGTAACAGATAACAATCAATTCTGTTCAGCCTTGAGGAATCACGATAACAAATTCAGCGGCTCACCTGACAATCAGCAGGCAGCCGCAGACAATAATGTCAATTTCAAATGGAGCGAGCATCCCTCTTATTTATACAGCTGGCTTAGAGTCATGCAGTGATTACATTACCAACATTTAATGATGATATCCAGTGACTGAAGGGCATAGGCCAGTTTGCCAGGCTGGATAACTGATCATGTAAATTTTCTTCATGATTTCTTGATGCAGAACAGCTCCTACATCCTACGGAAAGGAGCTCCTCATGACTGGGTCTTGTCTCAGTGTTGTAACATTCTGACACACTTCAAAGACTTTTTGCTATTTTTCCATCACCGACCTTATTCTTGCCCTCCTTTCATTGCACACTTTTAGCCCGACAAACACGGCAGTGTAAACATGTAACTTTCAATGATTCTTAATAGCACGAGAAAACAAACTGGACAGAAAATGGTGGAAGTAGGTTCTAACAACCAGTGAAATTAAGATACGCAAGTTTACTTTTCAATAGAAAAATAGCTGACAAAAGAACTTCAAGCCCTCCATTTTATGTTTTATATCTGGAGTACATGAGTTATCATCAGTGCTTTTGCATGTTTAGAGATAACTTAGGGGTCTAATTGGTATCAGTTTCCAAATCGGAGTTCTCATTCTCTCAAGATGCTTGGCTCCTAGATTTAAACCAGTGCTTCTCCCAGCTCTCAATGTTTCATAGATTTGTTTTGGCCTTTGAAAACTTTAAATCTCTTTAGAATGAGTTATTTTCCTCCTCTTCAAGAGATCACTGAAATCCTCCACCTCCCCTCAGCATCAATATTTAGAACTTTGCTGCATTGCTTTGGACATGCTTAAAACCACTCATGCTCTTAAATCATTTATTAAAAATGGGGTCATCTTTGAATTTGAGACTCTTTCTTGTAAAGGCCACATCGGAGTCATTCTGAAGGTTGCTAGATAATTTATAACTGTTGTGGCTCTTACTGTATCATGTTAGATGGTTTTGGACAAATGGGTTGCGAGGAAAGAGCGCAGAGACGGATACATGCTTGGACACAATGAGATTCAAATCGGCACATGACATCGCAGAGGAGCCACATTGCACTGATGCTTTGGATGGGAGTGAGGCCTGAGTGGAAGAAGCAGATGCTGGGCTGTAATTGCCTCAAAGTGAAGTGGTGAGAGTGCAATGGCACTGCTTGAAGGGCTACTTCCGCTTCAGAAACAGTGAATGGGAGAGAAGCTTACAGAAAATGTGAAATTCTATTTAAAATTTTTATGCTGGAATATTAGTTTTCATTCACAAGAGTTTCGCATTGTGTTGTGAGCTTTTAGTCATTGTCATTTTTCTTTTTTTTTGACCAGAACACAAGAGCCTACTAGCTGGATGCTTTTATACAAAGTACCCCGCAGGATCATGTGTACATACATTTTTAACTTGTGTAGTTGCTGTGGGAGGAAAGCTTTTAGTCCTCACAATGTTGGTACCATGCTCTACCCACAGACAAACAGCCTAGTTATTTCTTTCAGAAGCTTTCTATTTGAAAGCAGTCCATTTTTGGAAAGAAAATTTGCTGTGTAATAGAAGTATGTGGCTTTTGCCCTTGATAAATTTATGCATATTCAAGTGATTTCTTCCGAACCAATTTCATTCAAAAAGATGACTCTAGAAAACCTGATGAATGAATCAATGCCAGGGAAAGTAATTTTACTATCTGAAGTGACCTCCCGAGCAACATCAAAACAGCAGCTAAATTTAAAAAGAAAATCTTCAATATAGATCATTAAAACCTGCAAATCGATCAGTTTGTTGCTGTACAGTTTACATGTCAGCAATCCAACCTTTTCATCATGAAATTGCTTTTCTTGAATCTGTAAACTTTTGCTGAAATGCTAACAGACAGACAACAGTGGATCAGACTTTAAGGTCTCATCCCATAAAGGAACCTTCAATCAGACCGAGGCAGCTGTAGACAGGAGGGAAGCAAAAAATAACGCAGTGACCAGAAAACAAAGCTGGCAGGAGTTGTCCTGCTTCCAAGACACACACAAAGACAGAGAGGCCCTCCAGACTTGAGACTCTGGCTCTGGAGGCTATCTGTGTTATTGTGTGACACGGGCAGCTATGACAGATGGCTTGTCCGTGACGTTGTCAAAATGCCACCACATTGGCTGGTGTCGGGCATGCTAAATCCCTCTCGTGGAAGAAGCCAGTTTGCAACCATTCAGCTCCAATTACAAATCTTCAGTCGCACCCGAGGATTTGAGGCCATCCAAATATGGTGATTACTCCTCGGTTCCTGGAGGGGGTGAAGCTGAGAGCTGAGCTCTTCATCGGTATGCGCTGTTTGCTTACTGTCTGTGTGTCCATCTGCTGATATGGAGAACAGACGCAGCTCGATTATTCTGTGGAGGCCACAGTGGAAGCTTGGCTCGCATAACAATTATCTGACATTATCCCACAGTTTCATGGAATTTTAAATAGTCAAACAATAGTGAAGGCTGGCACAGACGCATGACAACATGTCCTTATAACAGTTTCTTTGTAATTTAGACACTGCACAAAAATTATTTTTGGAGGATGGGTGCTGTTAATGGGAGTTTTGCAGTGCAGGCTTTTTAATCTTCCCACGGCACAGACTTATATTTTATTTCTCCCGAGAAAAAGAATCGCTATTTTACAAACATGGCGATTGCTTGCACTATAAAAATTTCAGTGTTTGTCAACATATTAATAAGGACAACAATAATGTCCTCATATAAAATTTTATTTTCCTGTGATGTCATCAAAGCATTACTGCTGTACAATTAAACGTACAGTGCAGAGTTCACCAACCAGATGACAGATTTTCAGCAGAACCAAAATGATTCTAGTAATGGCTGAAGTGGAAATAGAGTTGGCTCAGGGCAGCTGCTTGTGACCCAGGAGGGTTTGGATTTTCAAAAATCTGAAACTCCGTCCCCACCTCAGTATCTTACAGTACTGTGGAGGTCTGAACATGCACCTTTTTTTTTCCTCAGCCAAGATTTCACTTTTGACACTGTACCTCATTTTTCTCCTTCCCTTTCTGAAAGTGTCAGTGTCACAGCACCAAAGCGATGGCTCGTTAAACACAGTCATGAGTCATTTTAATAAGAGCAGAAGGGTGGTTTGAGTCCGGCACTGAATTTAGCTGTGTTAGACCAAAGAAGCATACTGTAACACGATTGGGGCTGAGCGAGAACGGGCTCCCATTCACTGCTAAGCACACGGCCAAGCAATCTGGCCACTCTTCGGGCTCTTTGTGAGATAAAAGGACCTGCATGGAACAAGTGCTGTTTGAATAACCACTCCATGGTCGTGGTACTGCTGCACACATGCTCCTAGAATGCTTCTATAATTAGCTGAATAGAGCCATTAGGTGTTCAGTGCAACATCTGGTGTGGCCTTGTTGAATCAAAGGTTTCTGAAAGAATCAGTCATTTTAAAAAGGGTGCCTTAATCTACAAGAACAAACTAAGACTTTAACCAAGACAGTGAAGCTGTGTATGAAGTTGTGTATCAAATCAGAATATTTTTAATACAAATTTATGGATTTTTTTTTATGGAGAAAAAGAAACTACGAGTGTGTTTCTAAAATAACACCATTAATGTGTTTGGTTTTTTTCTTACATCTATGCTACCACCAGCTGTTCAGCTGATTCACACATAGTGAAGACCCATATATAAAATCATGCATACAATCATTTGACACATGCTCGCAGACACGACTGCAAAGCCGCGAGCTACCACATGTGTTCTCTAAGCAAATTAAAAATAGTACAATAAGAATAAATGCTTATGTGTTGTGTTCACAGCAGTCCACGCACATGTCTACAATGGAGATTAACCCCAGCTTTAGACTGGGTGCACTGTCAGGGTGAAGATGGAAAATGAGTGTAACGGCTTGACAGTTCTGTCTTAACTCGTGCTACAACAACTCCACGGTGAACATGCCAGATTTGAATTTGTTCCAAATTGTTTTTTGCTGATATTTCAGTAGGATTGCAATTTTTTTTTTCCTGTGAAGGTTTTGCTTCTGTTATTTCTCATATCATTTCACATAACTGGTATCAACCTCAGACAGAGTTGTTAATTAGTCTGCCATCTTTGTGATCTTAATTAAAAGAAAACCCTCTTAGAGTTCTCATGCAATATGAGGAGGAAAGGGAATGCTTCTGAAGTCTGAAAACCACAGACTAGTGCAATGGTTTGCAAGAAGCGTGAAAACCATTGATAGCTTATAATAATTGAAAAGAAATCCCGGAACTCTAAGATGTCAGGGATTTAAACACACAAGAATTTAGTCAAATTAACACTATTAAAAATCCTGCTGTTTTAAAAAGCTAAGAAACAAGTATTGAAAGTGACTTGCCGACTGCTTTCCTCACTGGAGTCCCAAGGAGGTCCCGATGAAGGATCTTCCAAAGTCTGATCTGTCTTTGTTGCCATGATTTTTTTAAAAGTTGTTTCTGATGTGGTGTTGATGTTTTTAAAGTGCATTCTGCATACTTATCTGGAGCATATTGTGTTTTGGATGTTGTTAAAAGGCATCCACATAATAATTTGGTCCAGGGAGAGTTGTTCACAAAATTCTAAACTCTGTTGTCTCTGTAGTAGTAATTTGGGGTTTTTAATTATTTATTTTGTTGTCTGTCAAACACTGAATCGAGAGCTTTTTAACAACAAAAGGAGGAGCATTTTAATCTCAGTGTACAAACAAAAACACAATGCACATCTAGCTTTTAAAATACAGAGCTTTGATTTGATGACATCAAAGTGATATGCATTAATAAAATGGTAAGCCATACCAAATGCATCTGTAACCTAGGTAAAACTATAATCATAATCCTTCTCAGTGTGGGTTTCAGGGAGTTTTTCTTTCACACTTGATTAACCACTGACAGTTCCATTCCTGCTGTTCTATATGCGACCTAAAGTTGTGCACTATAAATTCTGTCTGGTGTCTGTTTGGCCCTTCTGCCACTGTGTCTCTGAGCTTCTGCTCTTCTTTGCTCTTCCCTGTGACGTCTGTGTTGATGTGGGTGTTTTGCAGCTTCTTCATTGACAGACACTCTAATGATGCCCTATGGATGAGCCCCACTGGGTCTCAGAGCTGCCATGCACCGGTTTCTTTACACTGTTAGGCAATGTCAATCAGCTGCCCCCTCTTCTCACCTGTCTATGTCTGCTCTGTGTCTCTGTGTGTGTGTTGGAATCCATGGCTACGTACATCTGTATAATTGTCTATTGCATGTGTTATTTTCTTGGCAGGTTTAGCGAAGCCCATGGGGCTGGTGGAAGGACCCGGAGGCCTCGGCCAGGGGGGAGCTGCTGCCACTCTGGGAGAGGATAGCCGCGATGCCGAGAGGAAGTATGAGGAGTATGGCTACAATGCTCAGCTCAGTGATCGTATCTCCCTGGACAGGAGCATCCCAGACTACAGGCCTAAGAAGTATGTCTACCTGTGTTTCTGCTCATTTTATGTCATGTACATTGTTCTTCCAGCTACAGCTCTACACCTGTTTTTTTCCCCTGTGGTTGGTTCTGTAGCTTTCAAAAAAAGACTTGTTTTAGAAAGGTTTG
>VVHJ01000172.1:0-25342 GCA_015107715.1 Tylochromis polylepis | reverse complement strand
AGTAGGGGAAGAAAAAAAAAATATATATATATATATATGTATATTTATATATATATATATATATATATATATATATATATATATATTTTTTTTTTTTTTTTTAATGTAACTCGTGTCACTCACAAATAGAAAAATACAATTCAAAGCATCCAATCTGCTTTTCACCCTCCAGTTATATGTGAGGATTTTTATTCAATTACTCCGGATCTCACCTCTGTCTTTATTGTCACTTTGCTGATTTGATTTCTGTTTTGTGAAAATAGCCGTTAAACCTAAAACTGTATTGAAGCGTAACACGTGCCCTTCTTCCCCGAGGACCCCATGTCTTGCATTTGCCTGCCTGTGGGAGGGTGATAACCAGAAAGGGAGGCTGAAGAAACAGCCTTACCTCATCTCCTAAGCGTCTGATACTGCAGAATGGAATCATAAGGTCTCCGCGGTGCAGAAGCTCCTGCTGCAAATTGATGCTCTTTCCAGTGCTACAGTTTATCGCCTGGATGGGGGGTGGGGGTTGGTGTGGGTGGAGTGTTGGTGGGGGGCAGAAAAATGACAAAGCAAACTATTATCTTTCAGGGAGGAGTGTTCGCAGATTGGAAAGTTGCTTTGGTGTTGCCTGCAATGCGCAGGTTATAGGAGGTTAATGTGAAATCACACAGCAAATAAGAGCGGCCAGTGGGGAAAAAGTCAGATGGAGTGGCTGGGGCTGCAGGCTGCTGGAGAAGGAGAAAAGGGGGAGGTGTGGTAGGAATACATCTTAATCTGGCACTCTGTTTCTGTCAAAGCTTGTTCCGGGTCAAATTATGAGAGCTGGCCAGTGAGCTCAGTCCCATTACTAACAGATGAGTCGATCGCTCATCCTGTTACGGCTTTACAAGGCTTCCCTGCTACTCTAGACAGGTACAAATTTAAGGTTGAGCGATGTCCTAAATTGGATCCAGTAACTAGGGCAATGGAACTACAATATCACTTTACGATGTCGACACTGAAATCCACTCTCACACCACGTCTCAACTAGGAGCAGCGATGCTGCCCGTGACATTTTCAAGATTACTCTGGTAATGTTCATTAAACACAGTCTCTCCACTGCATATATGACTGGCAGGGGTGAAATATACATTACTTTGTTTTGCAAATTTGTCATGCTGTAATTGTGTCTCTGCAAAGGAGAGCTGCAGCTCAAAAGATCCCTTCTCAAACTCACTGCCAGATTTGTCATTGTATTTATAGACCTGGCAGGGCAGACTGAGAGAGGCAATAGAGAAAGCTGAGAGAGGGAACAAAGGAGTTTCTGAGGGAGAGCACAAATGCACACAGAAGGGCTGAAATGATACAGTGGAGGGGTTATCAATCAAAACACTCGTGCATTTACTCTTACACAAAACACAAGAATCTAGCTTAAAGCAAAAAAAATACACAGTGTGCTTCATCATAAACACTCTCTGTGGTTTGGTTGTCCTTTTATTAGCTCTGCTGTCAAATACATGTAGGCTGTGGTAATGGGTGTCAAGCTTTACAGGTCAAGAGCAGCAAACAGTAGCCTACATGATCAGCTAGAAACCGCAGCTGGTTAAAATTCCTATGAATAAAAAGAAATCAGTACTTGAAAAACCGAAAGACACCACATCTCATAAAGAGTACATTAAAGACTACAGTCGTTTCTCAAATAGTTACTTGTTAAAGACATATTTTTTTTTCTAAATCCAACATTGTGCTGGCCAATTATTTCTGTTTTTTCTTTATTTTCACTGGCTGTTTAGTTTAGTTTTCATCACTAAAACCTACACTGTTTAGGAAAATTTCTAAATGCTTCTTCCCAACATTAATCCTGCACAAATTGCACTCAACAGTATCCTGTACATTTAAATGTGATGCCCAGCAGTTTGAGTGACCAGTTGGGAGTGAGTGACCAGTCTTTAATACATATCTCTGTTTTTGACATAAGGCTGGTCTTATTCTATTTTTGTACCTTACTTCTTTCTTATTTATATACCAATCAGCCATGATATTAGAAGCTGATATTGTGTAGGTCCCTTTTGTGCAGCCAAAACAGCTGTGACACATGAGGCAATTGACTGGGACCTCATGGGGTATCCTGTTGTGTCTGTCACTGGGAAATTGGCAGTGAATAGGGCTTGTTCCAACGCATCCAGTGAAAGCATGATTGGACTGGGATCTGGGGAGTTTTGGGAGGCTGGGTGAAAACCCTTGAGCTTTTTGTTGTGTTCAAGGAACAGAACTAAAGCACGGTGACAGTGCTGCCATCCAGGAGTACCTTTACCATGGATGCTACCTGCTGAAATGTTTGGACAGGTGTTAGGTAGGTGTCACATGAATGATGAGTTTGCCAAATGAACATTGCATTCCCGCAAGTTAGTTAACGTCCATAAACCTTGTCTGTTTTTTAATGCTGTGGCTGAACAGTTTGTGTCCAGTGATAGCACATGCAATATTTTGCATTTAGACCTCAGACTTCAGTTAAAAAGGGAGTTCAAACTTACAGTTTAAAGTTGAGAGCAGCGGTAGGCATTTAAAAGTTTATTTTTTCCAAAATTCATATTCGCTATACTAAGATGTGATACCGAAAGCATGCCTTGGTCAGTTGTGAAGAAAGCAGATATGCAAAGTAAAAAATGCAAAGTGGATGAAGGTAAATAGAAGATGACCTTTCAGAAATGCATTTTTATATTTTTCTTTATTTATTTATTTGAGAGAGATATGTAAAGCATTTACTATATAACTTCACAAGTAAATAAGATGCCATCTGCTGTGCCATCCCACATATTTGCTACTTCTTCCTTTGCCAGTTCTCATTGTTGAAAGGTGAGAAATTTCTTCACTCTCGTGCACACTAACACACACACACACACGCTCACACACAGACACTCAGCCACACAGTGGCTGTGCATTGAGCACCAGGAGTCTTCCACTGGGTGGAACAAGGATGTAACTATAGCACCATGCCGGGCTCCATCTGCTATGTGGCCATCCCTCTGTGGCCTGACCCCACGGATGCTGCTGAGTCAAAGTGACATTCTGGTTCACAGGGGTATTAGAAAGCCGAGCACCAGCAAGTTATATTAGGAGCTATTGGGAAGAGCAGGGCGTAACCGGCTTACAGATAAGACAGGTAAATAACTTAAATAGTGCACCCTAGATGAGGTCTGCTAATTGGATGCATCAGCTGAGCCATCAGCTAATGTGAGCTGGCACTAAGATCAGCTGATCTGGGAGAGCCCAGCAACTGTGGCCTGTCATAATATATCTGACTACATGACTATAGTGATAACTGAAAATATCACCACTGTCATTACTGTTTTTACGACTAAGGATGATGTCAGCAGCGTTGGCACCACTCTGTCTTCATATTTAGGAAAACACTTCAAGGGCTGAGCAGGATTTACTGAAGCTAAATGGAATCATAGTTTTGTTTACCCTGTAGTTCATTTCTATCAATATTCAAATGCAGAACAGTACTACAAGTGTTTCCTGCTCTTGTAAATAATTCAGCCACAGCAGTTATAATAGCCACCTCATTATCCCCGCATAATGAATGAGGTACGTGAAAACATGGGGAAATAAAAGCAGATGTGAGTGAAATGTGTTTGTCAAGCACTGAATTCTGAGCCTAATTGGGGCTGTGTGGTGGGGGTGGGGGGGTCACAAGATGCTGACTGTGTGTGTTCACAGTTGCCATAGGAATCAGTTAAGTGCTTCTGTCCGGTTAACACTGTTATTTCTTACTGCAAACTTGCAGTGTGTCTTACAGAAAATACTGTATTTTTCCAGAAATGACAGGGAAGTTTGCCGGGCTTGAAAACAACTATTATTAGCAGAGAAGAGTCTCAGCATCGTGACAGAATGTGTGAACTTAGAACACGTTACGCTAGTGCACAGTTCATTTTAATAATTGGGTCAGTCTCGGTAGCAGCATGATGTAGGATTCTAATCACAGATGTACAAAAGGGGTTACTGTGGAGTCTGTGTGAGGAGGAGGCAGAAAGTTGAAAATGGATATGGAGGGCTCCACGGTTATGAAGGATGAAAGGAGGCTGAATGGGAGAGGGAGGAGGACACCGAACATATCAGCAGCCTTTCTACTGCAGGAACTATGAGCAGACACCCTGATTGGCCCTGTAAGCCTTTTTCTGTGCAGTATAAGATCCGTCTGACTCAAACAGTGATGTAATCATTTTGTGACAGCTGCAACCCTGGCATTAATTTGATGTTATTTCTTTTGTGTCCACCTCTATGGCAGATGGTATTATGTTTGAATGAGCAGCAGTCTGTTTTTCTTTATCTTAATTCCAATAGGTAGCTTATTTTTTCTTTGTTTTTTTCAAAATGGAAATGTTCCAAGTCAAAGCAATCAACACTGAACTCTGCCAATAAGTTTTTCTCTCAGAAGTACCCACTCCAGAGTAGGTCCTTTTATCTTCCCTGTAAATGGCCATCAAAGAGTTTGTTAAAATTGTCTAATAGTTGTTTGGCTCAGTATTTATAGCATTTGTATCTCAGTTTTGTGTATGTTTTTCTCTTCTTTTTTAAAAAAAATCTGATTTAGTCTTCCATTTGAGAAGAACACAGAATAGCAATCTTTATTATTGAGTCTTTATTTGTTTGACTTGTTTTCGAGCAGCCTGGCTTCTTCATATTCAGCACACACTCTCCCATTACACACAACGAAGATGAAACACAGCCAGTTTGACTTTTGGCTGCCTGCTTCTACTAGGATATGTTGTCTTCATTGTACCATTAGCATTGAAAGGAAACTATAACAACAAGGTTTACCCTCCCTGTTACCAAAGTCATACTTACAGTTTCTGGTAGGCTGGCTGTGCCGTGTGTTTTTCCATGTGGTCTCTGTGTTATTATCATTTTTTTGAGTTTCTTTTCTTTTTCTTTTTTCTTTTCTTGTTCCATGCAGATGAAAACTGGGTCATTTGTAAATTATAATATTTATTATTCCTCTGCCTTTGAGATAAACAGTTGTGCATTGGAGAGAAATATTAGAGTGTTTGCACTATGGAAATTCCTCTTTCACTGAGCATTTTACTCACTCAAGGAAAAGACTTTAAAAAAAAAATGCAACCAGCAGAAGCAAACAATGAGCCCAATGTTAATGCATTCATCTCACGAACATCTCTGATATGAACATTTCAGCTTTTCAAATAGTTGTAACTGATGACATTGTCTCTATGCTACTTTGTCCTTGCTTACCTGAACACCTAAATGGAACAGACCCATTATTAAATCCATTAGTTACTCCTGTGATTTTCCTGCTACAACATTTCAAATTGTCAGCTTCAGCCTTCCTGAGTACACAGCAAACTGTATTGAAGGTCACAGCAAGGTCCCTGAGATGGCTCCAGAATTTTCAAACTTAGCAAACTTTTCCTTGCTGTAGAATTACATTGACATACATGTATGAAACTCACAATCTACCTTGCGGCAAGCAGCCGTTTCTTGAATATACTATTTGTCTTCTCTAATATATTCATGTTAATGCTTTCAAGGAAAAATGCAATTAATAAAGTCAGCGTAGGTTTAATACTGGCTGATAATTTTGCATTTCTCTTATCAGGTGTAAGCAGATGACGTACCCAGAGGACCTTCCTCAGATCTCAGTAGTCTTCATCTTTGTGAATGAGGCTCTGTCAGTGATCCTGCGCTCCGTCCACAGTGTGGTCAACCACACACCAGCACACCTGCTGAAGGAGATCATCTTGGTAGATGACAATAGTGACAGTGGTAAGACCTTTCACAGTTTTATTAATATAATATCTTACATTAGTTTTAACTCTCTTAAAAAATACCAGTATAGTTGTTTTTCTGTTGAGGTCAGTCTGTACTTTAACACCATTAAATGTTTATTTCTTATTCTTCATTTTATTATTTAACATTAATTGACAGCTTTAACTGAAATCTTGCCAGTTACTAAGGTTGGATACCCCTTCACCTTATTTCCTTATTGCAACATGTTTTTGTTTTTTGTATCAGGTCCTATCTCTAAGTTTATTCTCGGACAGGGAATTTAAAAAAAAAAAAATCTTATGGTTTGCTTATTCAGTTGAGACAGCCACTCTATTTATCACTCGCTGTCTTCTCTCATGGAACAGCGTGATGTTTTTAAATTCATGTCTGAATTGTTGGTCTGTTTATGCTACGGTATATTTTAGTATCTTCTTGTGTGTTTTTGTACCACAGTTTTCTGAGTTTTTATGTCTGTTTGGGTTTGGGAGTAACGGTTGAGGTGATGGCGAACCCCTGAGGGTAAACACTTGAGCACCAGGTTCTAAAATAGCGTAAAAAAGTGGGGGGAGTAGGGATGGATTTGTCTCATCTAAACTGCCGTGTGCTACTGTCTCCATGGCAATGTGGGCAAATCCTTCAGTGGTCTCCACTCCTTGGTGCCCACAGCAGCTGATGATGCTTAGCTTCATCTCCCCAAAGCTTTCCTGTTTGGAGAGGGAGTCACAATGAACTAGATTCCAGACCATGCTTGGCCCTTCTTCACTTGGCATTGAGTAGCAAGCCTGCCTCCCTCAGGCTGGCAGAAGAAAAGGACGTATAAATAACATACTAAAAGAAGGCAAACCAGGAGTCACCACTGGCACGTTTCCATTCCCCACTAAGCCTCTAACTGCCGACCATTAAAAAGGGAGGCTTTAAAAGTCAGCGAACAGAGAGAATGGAGGCTGACCTCATGTCTCATTATATCGGCCTGACTGTAGTAGTAAACAAAACCTCTCCAGTGACTTCATCAGTGGATTATTTGAAAACGAGGAACAATTGTTATTGTTTAGTTGTACGAACGCTCAGGCTAATTGGCTTGGCATGTATTCTGCAGCCATTTCCCTTTGAAATATACTTGGCTTCTTGTCTTTTTTATTCTTTCCTGCTTTTTAGTTTATGTATCTCGCCTTCATAGATTCACCTGTCTTCTTTCCTACTAATTGCTCAGTCACACTACAGTAAAGATAGGACAGCAACCTCCATGCAGCTAGAAACAATTGCCCTGTGATTCCAATGAATATCTTTGCATTTGGCAAGTGATTGCAAGTAGTTACAATAACCAAGTGGTTGCACATGCAACACCATCAATCTCTGGGTAACCACTAGGGGCGGGTTTAAAACATAGATTTCCCGATTCAAATCGATTTTAGTTTGAACAATGCGATATCGATTCATTAAATCCTGAATCAATTTTTAAATCTAAATGTATTTTGCCAGAAATGCCAGAATCTCAGCATAAAGCTCACAAAACTATTTCAACAACTGCCAAATAGCTAAAACAGCAAACGATTAAAGAGCAGGTAAACGTATTCCGCAAAAAGATGTAAACACAAAGCGCGACCCGACGGCACATACACGTATATGCTGTCGGTGCTGAAAGCCGATATCTCACGGATTCTGAAGCTGTAGGTTTCATCACTCTCCGACCAAAATTCACTAAATCAGCAGCAAAAGATGATCAAAACTACGCTTGAATTCCCCTCTTACTTAGTGTACTTCAAGACCAGTTTACCATCACAAATCTCTATTTTCTGCATTATTCACTTGTTTATCACACACCAGTCTAACGCTGTGTACAGTGCTATCGCCCGCTGTTTTGTTTTTTGGGGTTTTTTCTTCAAAAATGACCTCTGACAAGAAAGCCTAATTTCTGCTGTTCAATACTGAAGAAATTTTAACTTTTACAAAACACGCCAAACTGCAAACTCTTAGCTGTGTCTCTAATAAAACCTGTAATTTTTCTCTGCTTCACTTCAGCAGCATCAGGTCATGTTCATCTGTTGATTCGTGGTTTCTTCAGTTTTTGTTCTACTGCAGAATATGGTTATCTGCTATAAAAAACCAGGCCAGGAAACTCTCCTTCATGTTTTTCTGTGTTTTATGCACAGTTACTTTGACACAAAGGCATCTGCTGTGATGCTTACACCTCTGATGAACTTTCGATTGCAAGAGGATTGTACAGGTTGTCTGTTAGGGGGACAACTTGACTGACTTGGACTGTTGAAGATCTACAAATAATTGCAGTCTAATATATAGAGGAAGAGAGATTGCCAGAAAATTTCAATAAATCCAAGTCAGCTGTGCCGAGCTTCTATGTGTTTCTTTGCAGTTGGAGACTCAGCTCAGCTGGCTGTCAACTGGTTGTATTCTGGTCATTTTCTCATGCATTTTAGGTTAAAGTCACAAATCTTTTACTGATTTATCATAGTTAATTACTTTATTATAAACAGTTGCAAGTAATCGCCAACTTGACTAGATTCAATTGCAAACTGATGGCAGACTGGTAACAGGCTGACAACGTTTTTGTCACCATCTTGAAGTACCAAAGTTGCTTTGAACACTGCGCGTGTCCATGAATGGTCACAGACTTGGTCAACATCTTCAAAGCAACCATTTCAAAGGCATCGATAATGCAAGTTCCTTGCACACAAATGGAATAATTCTGGTCATGTGACAGTCTCCAATTACTGTTTTGTCTAGTGTGATTGTTTCTGGTCCAGTAATTGCCTGTCTTAGCTGTCTCTTCTTTAAGGTTCTCATCCAAAGAGTGTTGGACACGTTAATGCAGTCAGTCAGTCAGCTGCATTAGCAAAACAAATACATAATTTGGTTGTATTTCTAAGTACGTGGCTAGGTGTGGAACTCCTTCAAAAATCTAATTTTGAAGCAATTAACAAAAGGGGAATAAGAAAAAGGAAAAAAAAATGAAAATCAATTATTTATTTGTGAAGTAATAAAATATGGGTTTACAATGTTTTTAGCCATTCGTAATCATTCATGTTGATCGGCACTGGCATTGCATGGATTCAACATTAGATTTCCCCTCAGTCCTACAGTTTTACCAGTATTCAGCTCATTCTTTTGATTTTATCTCCACCTTTATTGTTTTTTGGTCCATTCGCATGGTTCAGCAATAAAGTAATGAATGCTGGCTCAAACATAAAGTAGCAAAATATAAAGCCAGCATCCCATTGCAAGTTATTTCACCCCAGAATTTTAGCCACTGTAGGAATGGAAGCTCGTCGAAACTGTCAAAATAAAATTGTCTCCACGCAGGAAAACTGACAAATTAAAACTGATGTAAAAGAGGTTAACGTTAGTCTGCAGACATCACACTACATGACTAACAGCATGTGACTGCAGTGTGCTTTAACTGACCACTTGCCTCATTCATCTGTAATGAAAGGTCAGTTTCAGGTCATTATCGCATCCATCAGCTTCTCTTAGTGTATGTTTACCAACACTGATGATAATTTGTGCAGATGTGTGAGCGGTGTCTTGGGAGTTGCGGTGCTGTGACATTAGAAAATTAACATGCAGACTGGACTGTTTGACCTTTAGTGGCTGCCTCTTACTGTCCTTGCTCATTTAAGTAAAACTCAGTGAAATGAGCTGAGGCACAGCCACTCCTGGAGTAATGAATCACACACAGGAAACATGTTTGCCATGCTATGGCGACACATTTTCTTCACTGTGACATTTGTTTGATGACAGGTTCATACATAGCACTACCTCTAGTGTGCTGTACTAAATTTACCCTTCCCCAATGATGTGCTTTGGCTGTGTGTGTCAGTCAGGATGACTCCAGTTCATAGCTGTTCATAATGCTAGTAGCAAGGAAAGACTCAATGAGCCCTACAGTATTAAATTCCAGCAGATACCACCGTAAATTGATAACTTAATGATTCATATAATGAAAACACGATATAAACTGAAAGCAATGTTGATTACAGCTTGTAATATAAATTTCAAGTCAATATTGAATTGCTTTAACGTTGCATACATTAAATCAGATTTAAGCTTCAGAACAGACGGCGTGCTCATTAGCAAAGAGCAAGAAATTCCCCTCACAGACAATTAATTTGTGAAAGAAAATGCACATTAAATTTAATATACAATTCATTAATTTTTTTCTTTTGTTTGAATGGAACTGAGTTCTTATTTGCAAGAAATAATTAAGGAACAAGAGTTTTCTTTTGTTACATTTGCACAGGAAGCAGAAATCTAGAAAAATAAGAAGATAAACAGCCTTCCTCCTGCAGCTCTTCTTTCTCTGCTCTAAGCTCCTCCCACAGATGAGCAAAGGCTTGAAACTGCCTTATACAGGCAAATATAAGAATAAGAAAAAAGAATTAACTGTTCGCACAATGCAGAACTCCAATTTCTTTATTTATTCCATCTAGTAGTCTCAGAATATATCAAATATACTTGATGTATCGTGAGTTTTTCCACGTATGATGGTTAAAATGATTTTATCGTAACCATCGAGTATAAGTTGCCATGCATGTCATATACTACCAGATAGGAGAAAATATGGTGACAGCAGGAGTTTAAGACGAGTGAGGGAATGAGACTCGCTGTTGTTTGGATTTCACAAGGAGGATGCTGAACAAAAAGCAGTAATTTGCAAAACTATTTGTAAAACTATTGCTGCAAAAGGTAGCAGTACCACGAATTTATTCCACCAGCTGAAAAGTCATCCACTGCAAAAATTATGACTGTTTTAAACTCTGCATGTCAACGTCTCCCCACACACCATAGAAAATATTAAACAGACCAGCTGTGACACCTGTGACTGTTCTTGATCAGTCGTTTTTATAGTCACTATCTAGACTTTTGTTTCTATAATTTTAGGTCATCACATTTTCTATTTTTTGATTGTTATATGTTACAAGTAAAAAAGAGCACCTTTGTAATTTCACTTGTTTTATTTTGTCTCATGAATTATTGCTTGATGTCCTTTTTTGTTGCTATGATCTTTTGTTTGTTAAAAGGTCTAGTGTTGACCATAGAAAGAGACTTACTGTGACAGTATTGTCATTTGAGGAAACATCTGTGTGCAGCTGATGGTTACACAACATTTCAATTCATTCAGATTTTTTGTATTCAAAGTAGAAAACAAATATGGAATGGTCAATTTGAATGAGTATACCAGTGCAATTTTAGGCACTATATGGTTCAAAATAACATTTGTTTTTGAAGGTTATTTAAACATATCATGATATATATTGTGCATTGTCATATAGCCAAAAAATATTGTGATATCAGATTTTCCTCATGTCGCCCATCCCTACTCAGAATAAATAAGTTGTTCTAACTTACTTATCTTAAGTAAGCGTTACCAAGTTTCTATAATTGTTTTGAGTTCTGGGAACTAATTAGATTTTATAGTGTATGACGTTTTGAACATACTTGCTCATAGTTCACCTGTGATAGGCCACGACCAGTGGCAATAAGATCCAATCAGATGTATTATTTAGGACAAACTGTCCTGTTTTAAAAATAAGTCATAACCCAGATTTTAGTTTTACCCAAGTGTATGACATGTGATCTGTGGGTTTTATGAGTCTTTGAGACCTCTGTGTCATCAGTTTAATTTTTCTTTTCCTGAAAAAAACATGAAGACATTGCTTAATACATTTTTAACAAATTTTTAAGAAATAAATTGCAAAAAAACATCGAATGCAAAAATGACGCCAACTAAAACTCATATATGCAATTTGATGTTTATTTATTTATTTTTTAATTGTCAGAAGGTTCAAGAAACAATTCAGGTTCAAAAAATTCAAATGTTCTTTAATTGTTTCATGGTTCAGGCTTTACAGGGTTAACCTGGGATTGACATCGTGCATTCTCAGGGGAAACTCCTGTGTTTGGCCCATCGCACCACCACTTCTTACTTTCTGTGTTAACCTTTTTACCCTTTTAGTCTGGACTGATAAAACTGGCTAGGCTTTCTAAATCCAGATAACAGAGCCCAGAGTAGCTACAGGAGTCTAGTTCCCTCAAATTTCACTCACAATATATTGAAAGATTAGTGTGGACTTTTTTTTTCCTGACCATGTCAAAAAGCATTTTGCCTGCTACAACTTTTACAGCTTTCAGTCATTGCTTGCAGCAGACAAGCTGTACAGTATCTCTAGCAATCTGTCAGTTATTCAGAGAAAATCAAGCAAGATGTTGAGTGATAAGAATTTTAAATGAAGCAGATGCACAGACATTAAGACCAGGTACGTTGGAGGAGGAAAAGATCAAACATCAACCAATTTACTGTCATGCTGTTCCCAATAAATGCACGAGAGGTGGATGACCTCAGTATTGCTGACATGTCGCGGCACAAATCATTTCTGCAACTCTGAAGTCTGTTGACTAAAATGTTTTCCACTTACAGTGAAGAACTGTACTGTACTCTAACACAGCGTTTCAGCTGGAAGCTTTTGTGTCAGGATGATAAGCACGTGATTCTTTTTTTAATATTTAATCCATCATCACATTACTTGTGGTGAGCCAGTTTTCCCATTAGGTAACTTTACTATTCTGCTTGTGATTGATGAAAGCGATCGATATCTGGCCTGTTTAGGGATCAGTGTCTGAGACAAGTCAATAAATCCAGAGTTAAAAGAATGTGGCCTGTGGTTTGTGTTGCACAAGTAAATCTCTTTCCTCTGAAGGTGATCATTTTACTTCGCCAGAAAAAACAGAATTAAGAGGTGTTCTGAGGCGGGTCTTACTGGATGAGAAAATCCTGGGGGTTAATTTTAATAGACTGTCAGTTAGTCATCTCTTTGGACAGCCGGAAGTAGTGAATGTTTAGGCTTTAAAAATGTTCAGTAACACTTCATCATCTACCCTTAACACAGCACTCTGTAATCTCCCATGACTACCAGGGATTCATGGTGTTCCTTGCACAGAGTATGTATTCATTTAAATTCACAGTATGATGGATAGTTATCCTCTGCCATGTTGCATTGCCAGTACTTTAAAATGTATTCCCAGCTCCATAACTCTCTTCCGATGGATGCATTCCAGCGTTTTATTTGCAAGGATCAGAGGGAGTCCCATAACTTTTCTTCTTTCCAGCAAAGCCTAGTAATTATTACACCCTAATAGCTTTTATTGTATTGTAGCTGCAGGGTAGAGTGATGATGAAGGAGCCTCATTGCACAGGTCCAAAACCTGCTATGGGTGCAATCAGAACTAAGCTGCTGAGGTGCTTGCTTCTTCAAAGCAACACAATGCAGCTTATAACAGTGACTGATTTAAATGCAGTAAGATGAACCCTACAAACCTTATAGTTCATAAATTATTTTATGTGAAGTTATTATTAAAATTCCCACAACATTTTCATCTGTATCCATCCCTTTGTGATCCTTTAAAGAGCTGGTTAAAAAGTAGATGAAAGAGAAAAAGTCAAACTTTAATAAGTCGAGCTTTTGCAGGATGGAATGCTTCTTACCATTTGGGCCACATTAAAGGGGCATCAACACAAAAAGTGACTAGCAGTGACCACAGAAACCACAGAAAGCCAATGTCAACATTCAACCTTCAGGACACTTCAAGAGATGACAGGCAAAGTAACTGCTGGTTACATGGAGTGGGTGTATCCCAAGTTAAACTTTTCAACAGAGATATATGACAAGGTGTTAAATACACTGGAGACAGCAGTTGTCTAGGCAGTGGTTAGGGACCAACTACTACAAAGTGATGCATAGCAAACACATTTCCTCTTCTGTGGATGCTCCTTAATATTTACCTTTTCCATCCATCCATTTGTCATCTTATTCAGAGTTCAGCTTCCATAGGGTGAGAGACGAGTACACCGTGGATAGGTCGCCAGGCTGTCGCAGTGCTAACATAGAGAGACAGACAGCCATTGGCACTACAATTTAGAATCATCAATTAACCTAACCCCACTAACTGCATGGCTTTGGACTGTGGGAGGAAGGAGTACCTGGAAAGAACCCTCACAGACACAGGAAGAACATGACATGCAAACTACACCCAGAAAGGCCCTGGCTAGATGTTGGATTAGAACCCAGGACCTTTTTGGTGTGTGGCAAGAGAGCTAACCACGACACCACCGTGGTGCCTATCATTTCCAATTTATAAAGGAAAAAAAAAAGAGTCAAAAAATAATTGCCTTTTCTCTTGACTTTTATTTTGAGTGATTTGAAAAAGTCACACAACAGTAGAAGCTGATTTGGATTAAAATTAATCGACATCATCTCAACCTGTCAGGATGAAATGTTCTGACATCAGCAGAGGAGGTACTCAAATAGTTTAGTACAAAAACAGAGAAGGTGTCATCACAGTCTAAAATATTAAAAGTGAAAGTAATTATTTTATAGAAAATGGTTCAGATGATTGCTCTGTAGTAGTGGCAGAAGTACTAGTCATAGTACCAATGGTGTCAAAATAAGAGCAAGGACAACGCCGCAATAGTACAATAGTACAAACTACTAATATTTTTATATGCCTTCAAATTTGTCACCATGGAACCCTTGTTAAATACATTTACAGTAATAAATGGTCATTCCAATTTTGGTTAATTGCTTACTTACCTGATGTAGTGTTCACATGGACTACAACACCATTAATCTATTTTAGACAATTTTACAAATTGCCTATTAGGAAAGTTCTGTCTAATGCATCTGTATCTGTCTACAAAATGAAAGAATACCGGTACTCCTGAGTGTGATTTCTTTTTGTTAGATAGGCAAATATGAGGGGCCTCTATTAAATCTCCAAAATTGGGTACTTTTGACTGGGGTCCCCTAGGACCTCAATACACTGGTACTTTTAAAAAGCAATATGTAAAATAGAACTAGAAACCAATGATATGAAGTCATTAGGAACTAAATGACAAAATCATGGAAATTAAAATGATGGAAAAAAAGCCTCAGGGGTCTTCAGGTACTGCAGTCAGTGGGATTACAGGTTAATTTAGTGTTAAATGCTCATGTTTGTTTTTTTTCTGTCTCTTCGAGGGCCAGTAGGATACCAGCAAATTCACCCTCTCTCCCTGCAGCAGTCACCACTGTATGTTAAGACCTTCAGCTAGAAAAAGACTCCTGACAATCCTTCACTATTTCTCCTCAATGACACACAGGGGATTAGACTGCCATTTTTTTTATACTTTCACTGGTTGATTTATGTTGCAAACTGAAGTCAGAAGCTAGGTGTGTATGCTGTTCAGAGCCGATGTGCCACACGCTTCCTTATTAATCTCTCCCTCAGAAAGTGGAACGCTCAGCAGTAACCCAGAGGAGAAGCTCAAACAGCCATCTATCCTCCAACAAAACACAGACAGCAATTTGCACAACTGGCTGTTTACCCATCAAACTTTGTTTCCAGTGATGACAGCCAGCCTCATCTGTGAGAGGAGAGCAGAGCAGAGACAATATTACAATCCAGTTGGGATAAAGACTTGTGATGAGGAATGCCTTAGGACTACAGTAACTTGTATAGAAGTCGTTAACTTGGTCTCATGTGACTATTTCTAGCCAAGACAGAGTGTGTCTTGACTAGAACAAAAATACACAACATTAACATAGTGAATGTACTTATAAATCTATACAGAATGTTAGAGGAAAAGCTTATGTTTTCCAGCAGTTTCTAATTAAATAAAACAATTGCTGGAAAATTTTAGATGAATTTCTAAGTATTCTTGTGCTTGATATGTTCCCCTTTTGTTTGAATGGAAGCATGCTTTTAGTATGCTTAGAATCAGTATGCTGCTTGATTATAAATCCTTATTCACAAAGATGCAAAGCAGAGGGTTTTTACTGTTATTATTTGGAATCTGAAGCATATTTGTGCTTAATCCTCTCAAACTACTATCTTTATTTTGACAGAACTTTGACTTTCTGGATTGTTCTTGTATTTGGTTTGCAAATTCTGTATCAATGATTAAAGCTTGATGTATTGAGCTTCTAATGGTGTACTCAATTTTGGTCTGTCTTATTATGCTTTGGATTCCACTGATCAAGTTTCTATCAGACTAAATGTTTTAGATTGCAATGCCCTGTCTGCTTTGAAACCTTTAGTGTATCCACGGTTTGATGCTGAGAAAGCCTACAATGCTTTCAAGTAAGCAATATTCTGCTGGTATCCCGACACAGACATTTTTATTGCAGGTCAGCAATGGCTGCAAGTTGATTTTCTTGAATAAGCCTCTAATGAGTACATCAAATCCACCATTGTCCTCCAAAAGAGGCTTTAATGGAAGCAATACAACTGAAGAAAATTGAGCTTTTTTTCAAAAGCGTTAACTTGGTCAAAGCTTCAAACTTTATTTCAAGTTCTGCATGATTCAGTTCAGTTTAGTTTATTCATATAAATATCATGTATCTGATAACATACAGAAACATTAACAAGATAGCTGTAGTCATAACAAACAGATTTTATCACGTGAAAGTGCTAGAGATACAGAACACACATTAAATGTTTAAACTGACTAATTTTACTATTTCATGAAAAAATAAATATTGGCTCGTTTTAAATTTAATCACCAAAACACATCTGAAAAAAGTTGGGACAGGGGCAGCAAAAGGCTGGAGAAGTAAATGTTCCTAAAGAGAAGAGTTTCTAAGAAGTAAAGACAGGCAGAGGTTCAACAATTTGCAAAACCTCCATCTGCAAATAGAACAATTTCAAAATAATATTCCTCAACATAACAATTTTGAGTATTTCATCTACAGTACATATCATCAAAAGATTAAGATCATCTGGAGTAATCTCTGTGTGCAAGAGACATTAAAAACAGGCATGATTTTGTTGAGGAAATCAGTGCAGGGGTTCAGGAAATCTTCCAGAAATCCAAAAAAGCAGGTTAAAGCCCTGCATGCAAAGAAGTCGTGTGTTTTTGGAAAACATGAACAAATCCTCTGGACTAAAGAGCAGAGAGGCCATCCAGCTTGATATCAGCAGTCATTTCAGAAGCATCCTTCATCAGTGATATGGCGGTGCATTAGTGCCTATGGAATTGGCAGCTTGCACATCTTGAAAAGCATCATCAGTGCTGAAAGGTATATACAGGTTTAGAACAAGATATGCTCCAATCCAGATGACATTGGGTTTTTTTAGAAAAGGACTTGTATATTTCAGTAAGACAATGGTACACTACCACATACTGCTGCATACTGCAGATTTTGCAAACATGTGGCTTTGTACTAAAAGAATCTGAGTGCTGAACTTTCCTGCCTGCAGTCCAGACCTTTCACCAGCTTAAAACATCCCTCTTCTAAAAGTCCAGCAGCTGGTCTCCTCATTTCCCAGACATTTACAGACTGTTGTTGAAAGATGAGAGTGGAAAACACAGTAAACATAGTTCAGTCATAACTTCAGACGTTAGACGTGGAGCTGCCATCAAATTCAAAATGAGTTTATATTTTTTCTTAAAATTGTACCTTTGCTCGGTTTAAAGATTTGATCTGTTTTCTGAGTTCTATTTTGAATAAAATATGTGTTGATGAAATTTGCAGTTCATTACATTCTGTTTTTATTTCCTTTTTACACAGGGTCCCAACAGTTTCAGAATCGGAAATTGTGGCGTTAGCTGTAAGAAAGCTAATGTATTTCACAGCCCTTTGAATTTATCTAAACTTCACTCCAGTACACACTGATGTGAAAATGCTTCAGTTTAACTTGGAGAGTACAGGAAACTAAAACTGACAGTTGGAAATTTGACTTGGTGACAAACTGCTTGCTGCACAAGTAGACATATTTAGTGTCACGATCCCAGATGTTTCCCTCTTCTTCTTGTTGATGCCTCGGGTCTTATTTCTCATATGCACTTATGCTCAGTTTTTCAGCTCATACAGACTTTGTTCTGGGTACCTTAGTCCCATTTGTAGTACATCATGCTGCACTGGAGCTTTGAAGGAGGTATATAATCAATCTATTTTAATGTTTTCCTTATTTTTCGGTTTCTTAGCAGAAGTAACTGACCACGAGGCACCATAACCAAATATAAAGTCACCAGAGGGTGATCAGTTGTCTTTACCTGTGGTATGGTAAAGACAACTCTGTTAGGCTGAACTGGCAAACCTCAGTCGCTGATAAGCACACATTAATGAATCACTGAATAAAGTTTCAAATTCAGTGTAGATGAGGTGTGTTTTTGATGAGAAATAGGTTGGCTAAGAAAGTAATGCTGCTGATTGCTCTTGCTGATGAGTACTTAGTAAAGAATTACTTTTTTTAGTGAGTAATACGAATAACTGATTGCATTTTCATGTACCTTTGGTGATCACTATTTCTCTTTAGGTGTAATCTAAAAGTTAAACACTCTAAAAGGGAAAAGAAGGGATCTTTAAACCAAAATTGTTACACCCTGTGCATATCCCGGAAACACAAAATCACTGACTACAGCTACCTTGTTAATGTTTTCTTGTTGTCATTTGGGTGTCTTTTAAAGGAGAACTGTTTCTAATCTGCTCTCTTCCAGTTGAGCTGAAATTCAACTTGGATCAGTATGTGAACAAACGCTACCCAGGCCTCGTAAAGATCGTGAGAAACAGCAAGAGGGAGGGTCTGATTCGGGCCCGTATACATGGCTGGAACGCGGCCACCGCTCCTGTCGTCGGCTTCTTTGACGCTCACGTTGAGTTCAACACCGGCTGGTAAGGTCATGTTTAACTCGAAAAGGTCTAAGCTGTTTCTCTGTCCTCTCTCACCTTTGTCTTTGTGCTTTGCTTTTTATGTTTTTTTAGAACAGAGGGATGTCATGTAAATTTATTATCACTCAATTATGCAGTCTGGTCTGATCTAAGCGTTCTGATAAAACACCAGGCGAGGTTCTAACTGAGACAGTGTTTTTCAGCACAATGGCACTTATTATGCGGAAGGGTTTATGGCTGGTAATCTTTTGCCTTTTTGCATTTCCTTTTCTAAATTGTGAGAATCACTTTTGGTTAGAGCTGGATAAAAGGACAGCCCAGCTAATATGGCATTACCTGTCGAGCAAAAACACACTTACGACAAGTGAGAGCGAGTCAAACACTGTGAAATGTGAGAGTGAGTTGTAATTAAAGAGGTAGCTCAAATGTTGTGCATTTAAAAATTATTTTTCTTGCGGGCTCTGGGCTCATTTTGCGATATGAAATTACTTCTGGGGGTCTCAGTCCAATGTCTGCCTGCTGCTTAAGTTTAACGGCAAACAAGTAACTCAAAAAGATGTAATTGGCACCTAATTTGAGCCTGTCATGCTGTCAGTGTCGGAAGATGAAGCTTTGTTCCCTGGGAAGCTCCCTGAGAGTCAAGAAAGGGAAAAGGAAAAAGATGAGGAGGATGGTAGAAGAATGAGGCAGATCGTCTACAGCATCTCGGAATGTTTTTGATTTTTATGGCTAAATAGATGGAAGAAATGTAAACACATCCAAATGTACTATTCAGATTTGTGACAGTTGTCACACCAGTTCTTCTTAGTGTCATAAACCAGTCAAAAGAAAAACACAAAGAAATTATGCACATGTCTCTACAATCAACAGAACCATTGAGCAGACCTCCCAAAAATGTGTTAAATAAGTCAACTCTTGCTTATAATAATGACATCCAGATATTTCTGGTGTATTCAAGAAACTGTATTGCTTCCACAGTTGGGACAATAAATGAAAGCAATATTGTATATAATCAAGTAAATATTCCTCAACTTCATTTTCTCCAGACTTCACTGTTCACTTTAAAATAAGATGAAAACTGACATAATAATAGACAAGAACTGATGAAAACAGAATTCTAACAAGCCAGACAATCAGTATTTAGTATGACCACCTTTATTATTTAACACAGCCTGAACTCTTGTTGGCAATCTTCCTTGTAATTTCTTTAATCAGTCTTCTCCAGTTTTCTTGAAGTATATTCAGAGCTCTTCTATGGATACTGGCTGCCTTTTGTTTCATTCTCTGTCAAGATGATCCAACATTGCTTAAGTAATGTTGTGGTCCAGGCTCTGGGAAGGTCAATCCATGGCTGATAGTGTTCCAGGCTGATAGTGTTGTGTGTTTTTCCATTCATAAATGCTTTTACTGCATTGGCAGTGTGTTTGGGATCATAGTCACACTGACAAATGAAGCTGTTTCCAATCAGATCTTTTCCAGTTGGTACTGCATGATGGATCAAAATCTACATTCACAATTCAGTTTGGAAAAGTGATGTGTTTTGTGACAGGTTCTGTAAAAAAGTGCCCAAAGTTACAATTGAATTTGTTTCTTTTGGGGTTTTTTTGCTATTATTATGGCCCATTTGTCTCACTTGCCACAGATGCTCCAGACCATCTTTGCGTTTATCCAGTCGACTATGCAGCACATTTTTTCTATGTGATTCTGGTTTAAACTGCATTTTAAAACTTGTCTTTCTTTATGTGATGATTTTGATGGTCATTTAAAAATCATTGTTTATTTCTTGGATTCATTTACTACTATAGTATGTGATTCTGTGTTAAGCTTTACTTATGAATGCTATTATTATTGTTATGAATATTAACTTTCTATTATACTTCTAGTAAATTCTCTCTGCTCACAGGTAAAACTTTTATAATAAAAAACATGGGAACTTTGTGTGTTTATTCTGTAAACTGGTATAATGTAATCAGACTGTTCTCTTTTGGTTCATTAAGATGAAATTAAAGCACTAAAGGTCAGAGTGGGCCTGACCTATAAGCATCCAACCACAACATTAGCCAGCAATCAAAGGGACCTTTGCCAAGAGATGACTTGATAAGCCGTGGTTATTGAAGCTTGACGGGCCATTCATGGCCCAAATGGGAACTACGGGGAACTAGAAGTTGCACGGCGCAGGTGACCCCGGCAGCAAACCGCACTCACAAAGGAAGTTGCATCAATGCCTAGGTGCATTTCTGATGATAACTGACACCCCAGTGGTTCCCTCATCTGTTTCCCCATCTGTTCTTGCTCAGAAATAAACTTGCCTGTCATTGATGCAACATAACCCACTCGCTTCCTCCTCTCCATCCATCCCTCTTCCACACACCAAAGCCACGTCAGCATATTTTGTTCACGTTAGCTCATCTGCTGCCACCATGCAATGCTCTCTTCTTTCTGCCCCACACACCCTCACTGACGTATCACCTCCGTCTCCTTTGACAACCAGCTGTAGTTTTGTTAGTTTTGTGTTATTTTCTTCAGCACCGGTTTTTGCTTTTTGCATGAAGTGTTATTTACAGAAGTCGGTGGAAAGTAGAACAGAATGCCTGTGATTTTTGTTTTTTCAGTAGTTGCTGGATAAAGGAATATAGTGACTGAAGAGATGACAGCCAACTTCAACAAGCTTTCTCACACCGCTTAGATTTCTTTGTGTATGAGAGTGTGTGCATTTATTATCTACTGTATGCCTGCAAACATCATGCACTCCCTTACTCAGATTCACTTGTGGTATCTACACTTTCTATTGGTTCAAACGGAAGAGAAGCCATTTATCATAATGTGATTATTCACTATGACACATACAGTGATAAGGGAGATGGATGTTTCCTCTAGATGTTGTGGTGAATATCCCTCCATGACCTTGTACACAGTGCCTGTGCATCCGGAGCCAGAGACAATGCTGCCAGCTCTTAGTCGCATCGCTATGATTCATTGGCATGGTATTCCCCGGAGGTGCTGTACATTTGCAGCTGAAATGTATTGCTACTTCGCATAACTTATTATTGGGTTTAAGCAAACATAATTGTATCATGCTGTATCACGCACTTAGTCATTTCCCATTCCCTCACAGCATGTTGGTTTATGACTGTGGTTTTCAAACACGGGGGGCATTAAGCAACTACAGGGATGGGAGTGGGGGGTGACCAGAAGAAAAATATGCACTGAAACTGAGTTGAACAAACATGAATTATGGGGATTAGAAACAAACTAGAGTTTGCTAAAATTCACATTCGTCTGAGAGGCTTTTTAATTACTTACTTCCACCATGAGTGTTCATGACTGATAGAAATTATGTGGTGGCCGTGGTGTCAGGTGCTTTTTTTCAGCTTTGTAAAAGGAAGATTGCAAAAAGAAAAATAGTTGGTGAAGCACTTGTTTTTCAGGAGTTAATAAGCAAACGTTTTGCACCAGAAGAGCGATGGAGTCTGATTTCCGTGGCTGTGCACCGCTTTAGTATGAGGATATGAAATCGTTGTCGTCGTTAATGCGGTTTTGCACCAGCTTAATGCTCGCAGTCCATCTTCTCATGCAGTTTCTAACCATCCATCCTTTGGACAGCCATTGTCCATTGTGTTCCAAAAACAACCAATTCCTTCCTCGTGCTATGTAAATAAACAGGACTGATAGCAGAAAAGGGGAGCATGTTGTAATTAGAACCTACTGTATGCCATACTTCAACCAAACAGAGGGGAGGCACTGGGAAGTTGATATTTATTTGGTTTTGAAGTCCCTTGCGCACTTGCAATCTCAGGTTATTAACGATTAATGATTAACAGTGTAGGAGCTGCTCCGCCGTAAGTGTGCACTGGAGATAAGGTTGTCGATGCAGGGAGGTGGTAATGAAATACATGCTTCAGAAAGCAACTCTTTGATGAATGTTGAATGTTCTGCTGCACTGTGACCTGCTGAGTATGTGTAAGAAAAAGACAAACTGGTGGAATTCATAAAGCTAAGGAATGGATTAAACAATCCTCTTGTAATTTTTAAATATGTATTATTTATAACATGTATATTTGATATTGGCTCCTTTGGTAATCTCACAGAACTCCTTCTGCTTATTATGCCATACAGGTGCAGTGGTATTATATTAAATTCAATGGTACATAAATTCCAGAGGTCTTGAAGGCTGGGGAAATATTTTTTTAGATAAAGTAAATCATGTTTTTCCTCTCGCTCACAGCGTCTGGCAGTGGCTCAGTGTTTATATCTGTCTGGAGATGAGAAAGGAGGCTGCAGCCTTACTGAGTGCTTCACAGAGCACAGGCCAGGCAAACCTCCAAAAACCACTGAAAAGACAGGGCTTTATGCTGCCTTTACGTTTGTATCATATCAACCACGTCCTCGGCAAATGCATTTAGAAGTGGTGTCGAATCTAACATTGCGCCTTGATCCTTTTCCAGTTCATGCCTCTGCATCCCACTATCTACTTCAAAAAAGCCTCAACCCCTGTAATGAATTTAAATTCTGCATGGCTACCTTTCCCTTCTTTGAATCCTGCATCTTTTTTTATCAGCAGCAGGAGACTGGCCCAATATTAATATCTACTCGACATATGCATGTCTGAGCTGCTCTGTAAAACAGCCAGGCGAAAGGACTGTGGACGGCTGCACATTTAAAGATTAATGCGCTTAAAGATGGATAGAGGCACTGCAGGCTTAGACTCTTTATCCTATATAACACAGCAAACACAAATTAGCACCGTCAGATCTAAACTGTACCATACCGCAATGTCAATTTAACTTGTTTTAAAATGTTATGATGAAATACATTTTTTTTAAGTCCACATAATATAAAACAAAACACAATGCAATAATTTAACTGGCAATTGCATTGGCGATATTGGGTTCACAACCTGCTATTAATCATATTTTAACTATAGTGAGAAACATGATCATAAAAGCACAGTTATGGAAAATCAATTGGGAAAAAACAACTAAAAATAAAGATAAATATGTTTTAAGTATTTTGACAGATTTCACTCAAAGCAGATTTAAAGACCTTGATGAAATGAATAAGATGCTTCTAAGTACTAACAGTTTTTATCTTTTTTTTTCTGCTAGGGGTCTGTTAGGGTCATTTTTTTTAAGTTACTGAATTAAAAAAAAAAAGTTACTTCTATAGGGCAGCTCACATGGTCTGCAGCATTGAGTTTAATGCAGAATTAAAAAAGATCTTATTTTAGGCACTTAGGGCCCTGCTGCTCTTAGGGTGCAGTTGGATCCCATTATCTGATAACTCTCTGCTTGAGTATCATTCCCTATTTGAGATCCATTAATATGAAATTTTTTAATAAAAAATGCAGCCTTAAAAGGGGGACTGCGGGGCTTTTACGTCAGCTCTGGGCAAAGGTTGGACAGATAATGAGACATCCTGTGATGCTGCTGTTGTTAAATCAAATAGAAATGAATAGATTGTGTCTTGATGGTTTCCTTGCTTGATTTTTTTTTTATATCTGAAATGCATGCACAACCTGATGTGAAGCTCCACAAAAGTGTAGACTGCATTCAAAGACAAGTAGTCAAAGAGTTCATTAATCAAGAGGACTTCTGTTTTGAATGTATTGTTTTGATGTTTTGAATGAGTCAGCATGTATTTGCTGTACTGGATGAGTCATTACTGGTAGAAGGGAAAATCTCATTGTTATTTGCAACTGAGCATGATTAGGACCGATGTGGATGAATAACGGTCTGAATGTAAGGAACACGAGATAGCAGATAAAGAAAGGAGGATGACACAGCCTCATCTGTCAAAAGCAGATGTGTCCTCATTTCCACACTGTCTCTTATCTTATCACTCTCGTGTATTTCAGCAGTAAAGAAGGTGTAGGCTGGGTTAGGGTGTTGTGGGAGCTCAAGGACAGAAGGAGATGAATGGAAAAGGTTGGAATGACAGAGATCTGCTCAAGGTAAGGAAGTGCTCAGAGCGACACTTTTACTGACCATGTCAAGCAAAGCACGTCATGCGTTCTGCTACAGTAAGAATGTCTTCAAAGTAAAAGCAAAGCCTTTGTTTCACTACACAGTCAAACACTGTACGGCACATCTGAGCCTTCGACAAGATTGTTCTTACTCACGCAGGTTAAATGTGTGAGTTGGAGAGTGAATCATTGGATTGAACACCTAACCCTTTAAATGGCTTGGAAATATCAAAAGATTTAAATAAAATAAATCACTGCATATTTCACTGTACATAAGGATTATTGTTCCCTGTCAGATATGTTTTATTCTTGTAATGCTTTAAAGAGACTATTCAGAAGAGGTAAACACATATGTACATCATCAAAATCAAGATGTAGTTCTGTATGAATGCATTGTTTGTTGTTATATGATTTGTCTATTACAGCATCTTATGCAGTATTAACAAGCTTTTATAACTGTGGCTACAAAGCACTACACATAATTAGTGAAACTAGTGATTGCCATTTTTCATATAGATGCTAGCAGAAGATCCCTTAACATCCAGGGTGGGGAAAAAACAGGAGTGTTTTGAAACGTAACAATACAAGTGTAACAAAAAAAACAACAACAAAACATAACAGTAAATCTCATACACACACACACACACACACACACACACATATATATATATATATATATATATATATATATATATATATATATATATATATATATATATATATACACACATATACACACACATATACAGGATCTTAGCTCGGTCATTCTCCACCACTCTAGGGGGTGTCTCCCATTTTGACCTCGGGACTTCCAGTTCATGCTCTGCACAGATGTTCCTGTATACTATGCCAGCCACTTGGTTATGGCGTTCCATGTATGCCCTGCCTGCTAGCATCTTGCACCCTGCTGTTATGTGCTGGATTGTCTCAGGGGCATCTTTACACAGCCTGAACCTAGGGTCTTGCC
>VVHJ01000171.1:15582-31182 GCA_015107715.1 Tylochromis polylepis | reverse complement strand
CACAAACATACACGCACACACACACACACACACGCCCACACACACACACACGCACACACACACACACACACACACACACACACACGCACACACACACACGCACGCACACACACACAAACACACACACGCACGCACACGCACTCAAACATAAGCACACACATACACACGCACGCACACAAACGTACGCACACACACACATACATGCACACGAACACACACACACGCACGCACACACACACACACACGCCCACACATACACGCACGCACACAAACACACACACACACACACACACACACGCGCACACACACACACGCACACACACACACACACACGCCCACACACACACACACACACAAACGTACGCACACAAACATACACGCACACACACACGCACACAAACATACGCACGCACACAAACGTACACGCACACACACACACACGCACACACACAAACACACACACGCACACACACACACACGCACACACACACACACGCACACACACAAACGCACGCACACAAACACGCACGCACACAAACATACACACACATACAAACGTACGCACACAAACATACACGCACACACACACACACACACACACACACACACACACACGCACACAAACACACGCACACGCACACACACGCACGCACACAAACATACGCACGCACACACACACGCACACACACTCACACACACACATACACGCACGCACACAAACGTACGCACACACACACACACGCACACAAACGTGCGCACACACACACACACGCACACAAACTGAGAGTGCAGATCAGAGAGTGCAAAGTTTCCCAGACAATCGGCAGAGCTGGTGAGTAGTTCAAGGACACTCAGATTCTGGATCTGCTAACAAAAAGCAGATAAAATTTGTAATGTGTACTTCAGGAAGCCTGGGAAAGCAGAGATTTCCAAATGGAGTCACACATATAGTTTGTATTTCTGCGACAGCTTCAAGGACTTCAAGCCCACGGTCCAGAGTCCAGCTTCAGGTCATACAGAGGTGCTCTCTGTTTGAGGTGTAAGCAGAGATGACTGGACCTCGCTCTCCTGAGACAGACAGAGGCATTCCCAGGCGTTCCCTGCTCATTCCCACTGCTTCTGTCAGTCAGCTTACCTTTTCGGTCACTACCAATCTGATCGGCCCGAGTTTCTTGAACTCCTCCTTGAGCCCATAGTGGGCACTCCACTTCACTGCACACCTGTCCAGGTGAAAACCACGGCCTCTGGTTTGAAGGTGCTGAGTTTCATGCCTGTTACAAAACACCGCAGTGCAAGCTGGAGGTCATCGCTCCGAGAAGCCAACAGAATCACGAGATCTGCAAAAGGCGAGGGTGTGACACCCTCCACCCTTGGCTACGACTACAGATGGAGTATGTTAAAGTTATGAACAGAGTCTGTGTTTTTACACTTCAACAACACAAACTGTGCATTATGAAACGCTGCGAGCGTGATTTGAGTGGAGGAACGCTGCAGCCGGTGGCTGCATGACCCCGAGACACTGCTGCACCTGGAGTGGGCGCTCCACCATGTTCTGGCTGAGAACCACGGCCCCTGATTTGGAGATCTTTATTCTCAAGAAGAACCGCAAACGAAGCTAAAAGCATTCAGACACAAACTGTTTGTACAGACACGAGCTGAAAGAAAAAGACTTCACACTGTTTTCAAACTGAACATGTAACCCACACTTTACATGCTGATGTTCTGCCTGTCACAAGCTTAGCTGTGTGCCGGCAGGAGGAGTTCCTGTGCACCTTTTATTTTTGGTCAGCTCTTTGTTTTCTTCTGAGCAGAGGTGATGACGCCTCCCTCGCTGAGCTGGCCTGCCGGGTGGAGTTGGCACACCATTTAAAACTCTTCAGTCAACACCTGATTGTGCTCCGGCAGCAGGAAATAGACCACACCCAGGCCATCACTCGCTGCTTTAGCTGAACTGTGGACTCAGCATTAAGCAAACTTTAAACGTCTGTGCTGTGGAGAGAGCTGTCACAGAGGATGCTTCGATGGTTTTCAGTGGACTGTATTAAAAAAATCAGTCTCTTTGATGGTTTCAGTACTTTGTGTCTTCCTCCACAAATTCCTCAAATCAAAAACTATGTTGAAAATTTTATCACTGCAACGTCAAAAAACCTCTACAGCTGGGATGTCCAACATAAGGCCCAGGGACAAGAATCAGTCCAGAAAAGACTCTAGTTTGGGCCGCTGGATGGAAAATTTGAAGAAGGGCACAAATTTCCTGCTGATAAACACATTTCAGTGTGTCCCACGATGTAGAATCAGTGTGACGTCCCCGCTGTAGAGTTTGAGCTTTTCTGTTTTTAAAAAACAGAATAAAAGTTTCTGCAGTGTGGTCACGAAGTCACAGATAGTTTATAGAGACAAACTGGTCAGACCGGAGGGTGTTGGAAAACGTTTTCATGTGCCGGTTTATGTCTGCTTCATTATCTCCTCACAGAGATCCTGAAAGGAGGTGTAAAGGTGACCCACAATCCCTTGCTGTGCAACACAGAGACCATCGACTGGTGGGACATCGTGGACAAGGCCGGCAATTACAGCATGGTGTTCAGCAAGGACGACTTTCCAAAGAAATGTGCGCAGAGCAGAGATTCAGTTTTTCAGCCTTTGCTCGCTGAGTTGTGATCTGAAGGGTTTCATGATTCTGTGTGTGTGTGTGTGCGTGTGTGTCCAGGTGAGACGTGTGACCCCAGCTGTTATAACGGCTCGTGTTGGGCCGCAGGACGGGATCACTGTCAGAGATGTAAGCACGCACTCCTTCCTCCTCTCACACAGTCGTTCTCTGTATGTTCAAACAAAGAAATAAGGATGGTTCATGTCGATTGTCTCTCACTCTCTCTCTGTTTGTTTCTGCTAGTCACCAAGCTGCTGTGTGCAGAGCAGTGCAGCTGGAGGTGTCGGGGGCCCAAACCCATCGACTGCTGTAATGAGCACTGTGCTGCGGGCTGCACTGGACCTCGGGCCACCGACTGCCTGGTCAGTGTTAATCCTCACACAGCACTGCTGCAGTTACAGTTTGCATGTGTGGGACAAAGATTTTTACAGGACAGGACAGGATGGTGACACACACACACACACACACACACTGACATTTCTGTAAGGCCTTTGTCTGGTGAGCACAGACAGACAGGCCTCCAGTGTTTTCAGGTTCACAGAGCACGGATTGAAACGAAGTGTTCAGTTTAAAGTCAACAGAATAATTAAAACTTACATATTTTATTTACTTTTAATAAACTTCAGTTACTACACGGCGTCATTTTGAATTTGGTGGCAGCAACACGTCTCTAAAAAGTTGTGATGGGGCAACAAAAGTGATACTACCAAGAAACAGCTGGAGGAGTAAAGATGGGCAGATGTTCACCAATCAGAAAAAGACACTTAAAAGAATGTCTCATTGTCTACAGTACATAATATCGTTAAAAGACTCAGAGAATCTGGAGCAGTCAGCAAAAATCAATACTGGGTACCCGTGATTGTGTGATGGAGATTGGTGCACGGGCTTCACAGTTCAGTTCCACACCCGCAGGTTAGAGCTCCATCGTGCAGAGAAGAAGCTCCAGATGTGACCGTGACATGAAACAGCTCGTTAACAGTCCTGTGAAAAAGTATTTGCCCCCTTACTGATGTTTGTCACACTTCCATGTTTCAGATCATCACACAGACTTTAATATTACACAAAGATGACCTGAGTGAATACAAACTGCAGTAGATTTGATTGGTTAAGGGAAAAAAGCGATCCAAACCTACCTGTAGTTTCCTCTGCCTCGTTAAATCATAAACTGTTATTAACCACATTTTTAGAAAGCTGAGTTCAGCTTGACTAGCTACACCCGGGCCCGATCACTGCACAGCCAGCTGAAAACATCTGGAGCATCACGGAAACAGAAACAGGACGAAGCAAAGCCAGGACTGCTGAGCAGCTGGAATCCTCCATCAGACCAGAACAGCTGCTGTCCTCAGCACACAGACCATCACAGACCATCACATAGACCTGTTCTACTTTACAGACGAGCTCCTGCCATCAAATTTAAAATGAGCTCATTTTTTTCTTATTTTCTCAGGTTAAAGATTTGGTATGCTTTCTATGTTACAAAATGGAATATCTGTATAGCGTCACAACTTTTTCAGAATTGGTGTTTCAAAAAACTCTGGCCTGTATATATCAGACATGAAGGTCAAGTGAACCTAGGCAGAGCCAGTACCAGCACAAACCCTGTCAGGCCAAAAAACATCTTATTAAAAGATCAGGCTAAATACAGGCTGTTTTTTCTGTCTGTCCTCGTGCTCTCCAGGCCTGCAGGGCTTTCAACGATGATGGAACCTGTAAAGATGCGTGTCCACCTTTGAAACGCTATGACACCATACTTCATCAGGTGGTCGATAACCCCAACGCCAAATTCACCTTCGGAGCGACCTGCGTCAAGGCCTGCCCACGTACGGACTTTCATCCTTTTAAGTTCTTTCCAGTTCATCCCATCAGTAACCTCTGCTGGTTTATTACAGCCTCAGTGTGACCGAGTTCAAAACGGTGACGTAGCTTCCAGCTAAAGAACTTATGATGGTCTTTGTCCTGAACGACGCGCTCTGTTTGCTTCTGTTTGGGTGTAGATAACTACGTGGTGACCGAAGGCTCGTGTGTTCGCTCCTGTAGCGACAGAATGTACGAGGTGGAGGAGAATGGAATCCAGCGCTGCAAAGACTGTGACGGACCCTGTCCTAAAGGTAGAGAGAGCGCGAGGGAGAGACACCTGAGAATCAAACAAATCACCTGACCGGCTCTTTCTTTCCTTCAGCCTGTGACGGGGTCGGGGTCGGCACTCTGATCAACACCATCGCTATCAATGCCTCCAACATTGACTCGTTCAAGGACTGCACGAAAATCAACGGGGACGTCATCATCCTTGAAACCTCCTTCACTGGGTGAGGAGCTCCTCCCGCTAAACGTCACAGCGTTACACAGCGACTTCACAGTAGCTGGATGCTAATGGCATCATACCCACAGCCACACCTCAGCACACTGCAAAGTCCTAAAACTCACCTGTCATGAAACACAGGCTACATTAAGTTAGCCTGACACAAATGAATGACTTATTCATGTTCGGTACAGTCAGTGAGTAGGCCGTCCTCAGTGTCAATGTCTTGTGCTGATTTGCCGTTCCAGGGATCCGCATTACAACATCCCACCCATGGAGCCCGAGAAGGTGGAGAACTTCAAGACGGTGAAGGAAATCACTGGTAGGTCTGCAGACTGAGGACTGAGAGCAATGGCAGTCCCACTCACTGAACCTGTAGTTTGTTGCCTTCTGATTCATGGAGTTAAAGATTTGGAGTGCAGTAACAGTCAGTGTTTGTGTCGTCCAGGTTACCTGATGATCCAGTTCTGGCCGAAGAATCTGACGTCTCTGTCTGTGTTTGAGAACCTGGAGATCATCAGAGGGAGAACAACATTCTCGTAAGTCTTACTGTCCAGAAATATGTGAAATATGTGGGTTTTTCTTTCCAATCTGAAAACCGTTTACACCAAGGTTATAAAGGAACTATAATGACTAAACCTCTGAGCTTTTCTGGGCTCATAAATCTGCTTCCATAATGAGTGGCTTCTTTTGCACTCTGACAAATGGAAGTGTAGCTCAACACTGGTTTTATATGCAGATACCTGGTCTGTGTTTTGGCTCATGAATCCCGTCCTGTGGGTACAAGCATATAGTTAGGGCTGGATCAGGTGACCTTGACTCCTTCCTTAGTTATGCTGCAATAGGTGTAGGCTGCTGGGGGATTCCCATGATGCATTGAGGGTTTCTTCTTCAGTCACCTTTCTCACTCACTATGTGTTAATAGACCTCTCTGCACTGAATCATACTTGTTATTAATCTCTGGCTCTCTTCCACAGCTTGTCTTTTCTCCCGTATTCCTTCTCTCACCCCAACCGGTCGCGGCAGATGGCCCCGCCCCTCCCTGAGCCTGGTTCTGCCAGAGGTTTCTTCCTGTTAAAAGGGAGTTTTTCCTTCCCACTGTCGCCAAAGTGCTTGCTCATAGGGGCTCATATGATTGTTGGGTTTTTCTCTGTATGTATTATTGTAGGGTCTACCTTACAATATAAAGCACCTTGAGGCGACTGTTGTTGTGATTTGGCGCTGTATAAATAAAAATGAATTGAATTGAATTGGGTGCTCTCATTTCGTTTGACTTCAGACTGTACTCCATCAGTCAGCGTGACATCACCTTTACTTCAGGTTACAGACTTTTCTGAAGACAATAACTGAAACTCAGGAACGCCTGTCCAGGTTCTTAAAAAACCGTGTCCAATGTGAGAAGATAAACTACGATCATAGTTATAGTTACTGACTTACAGTACATCTGTGCACAATGGACCAACTCCATCTAGTGGTCAGAAAGGTGTCCTGCAAAACGAAGCTTGCACTCTCCAGTTTCTTTGGAAAACAATGATATTAGATGTATTTCACATATTTTTCAGTTAACATGATTTAATACCAATCAGTTCAGGTCAGTCACCAAAGACCAGAATGAGGTGCTGAGATGAACTGGGTAAACAGATAAGATGGATCAATGTATGTATGGATGGATGGATGGATGGATGGATGGCTGGACGGACATTAATAGTTAGATGTACAGTTTTCATTTTGAATTGGGTCTCAGCCAAAGCAAAGAGCTCATGTACCCCCACCATAAGCCACTTCCTCCATGTCTCTGCCCAGAAGAGAGAGTATTGATACATTATGAATGCTGTTTGTGTTTATTTCGTTCTGTTAGACATAAACCACCACAGACCAGCAAGAGCGCTGATGGTGGCTCTGTATTGTTTCTGTACCCCCCTCTTATGGACTCTTGCTCTTCAGTAAACACAGTTTTGTCGTGGTGAACTTGAAGTACCTGCGCTGGCTGGGTCTACGCTCTTTGAAGGAGGTCAGTGCCGGAGTAGCGACAGTGAAGAATAACCCTGAGTTATGTTATGTTCGGGCCGACCAGTGGTCCCACCTATTCAGATCGACCGACCAGATCATTAGCTTGACTAACAACACTCCCCCTGATGTGTGTGGTGAGTCCAGAGTTCACGTTCACCTCAACTTCTGAATGAATGAATGTCTGAGAAATAAGAAAATATTGTTTTCTCTGCGGCACAGAGGAGAAGAATCAAACCTGTGACAAGGAGTGTACAGATTTGGGCTGCTGGGGTCCAGGGCCCACCATGTGTTTGTCCTGCCGGCACTTCAACCGTAAGGGCCGCTGTGTGGTGTCCTGCTACCTGCTTCAAGGGTGAGTTATAGACTTTAAAACATGAGTGAAGCCACCTACCGTTGTTTTGTGAAGCCTGTTTTCAGGCCTCAAAACAGGCCTTCTGCTGTATTTTTATACTGGAGCCAGAAGTTGAATAAAGTAATCAGCTAAGATTAGCTAGCTTAATTAGCTAGCTCATCCATAAACTTAGTAGATACATAGACACAGATACCTGTAAAAATATTTTAGGTTCAACATATATTTATATTTAATACTGAATTTACAGAATCATTACACCCAGCACTCAGAGAACCGAGGTTACAAGCATCAGCTAACCTGGTGCTGCTGCTAAATTTGGCTGCTACCTTAGCAGTCCCTCAATATTCAAGCTCTACACAATTAATGTCACAAACACAGATGACACACAAGCATCTAAAATCAAATAAAGCCGTTCTACAGCACGCACATCCAGGTAAACGGGGTCATTGTCCCTGCGGCACTCAACTTATGCAACGCCTAAGACCGAGCAAATAAAAAAGTAGAATTTCACTCACCAAAACTGGAGGAAAGACTTCTTGATGGTCTGCTAATGAAAATAGCAGCACAACAAGTTACCCCTGAACAGTTGTTAATTAGTTATGATTGAGTTGATTTTACCTCGTGAGTCTGTGGGGGCGGACTCACTGCTGGAGCCAGCCTCAAGTAGCCATTAGAGGAGCTCCATCCTTTCCATCAGTGCAGGTGTAGAGAAAACCGAGCTCTTATTCTCCCGGTGAGCTTCTGCACGCTGACTCTGGATGTTTCTCTGTGTCTTCCTGCAGTGAACCCAGAGAGGTGGAGGTAAATGGCAGCTGTGTCCAGTGTCACCCAGAGTGTCTGCTGCAGACCGGGTCCCTGACCTGCTCCGGACCGGTCAGTCCAGCTTCTACTGCCATTGTCTGCTAGGAGGAGTGTACAGTATGAAATAGCATCGGACAGTCAAAGCATTCAAGCTACTGTTAGGGATTTTTTAAAATTAATACTCCGTGCGCTTCTCAAAGAAATGTCTGAAACTAAAAGTTCAAAGGGTACGCTTTTTAGGGTCTTTAGAGTAGATCTTTAAGATTTTGTGTATTAAGGACATATTTTTTGTTCTATCTTTGAGATTTACATCAAAAATTAAGCTAAACAGCATGACCAGGATGTTCAGTATTAAAACAATCCTGCACATAAATACACAAGCAAGGGTTTTCACAATGGGACAGGAAACATGAGGAATTTGTAGATTTTCTTTTGAGAATGAAAAGTTTTTGTGGCACAAGACAAAAACCACAAATCATGGTTTAAAAAATGAACATCCCCTTCATCATCCCCACCTGCAGGGCCCTGACAAGTGTTCCCAGTGCGCCCATTTCAAAGATGGCCCACACTGCGTGCCACACTGCCCTCATGGTGTGCAGGGAGAACGAGGCAAGCTGGTCTGGAAATACGCCGACAGGATGGGCCAGTGCCAGTCATGCCACCAGAACTGCACCCAGGGGTGAGGCGCATGCTCCTGAATCCCTGCTGAGCATGTCTGCAGAGCAGCTGATGTTAAACCAAGAATGCTGGATTTAAGATATTTTGTGTCTGTGTGTCTGCAGGTGTTCTGGTCCTGGACTGTCTGGATGCAAAAAGTAAAAGTACATCTGTGGTCGTGTCTTAACTGAAATCACAACAGGAAAGATGATGCCAAATAAACTGTTGCATTAAAACAACAATCCAAATTTGAATGAGGATGAGAGGCTTTGTTCTCATTTCCACGGCCTACCCTGCATCCGCTTTCTCTGCTTTTCTCTTTACAAGTGAAATATTACACATAGAATCATTTCAAATATCAAATTTGACTCTGAGAACAATTATGAATTCCCCGAGTTAACAGAAATTTCACCATAAAATTGTGATTTCCATGTGATCACACAACTGGAATTAAATGTTAATTCTGTTCCAGCCACAGTGAATTCAGTGGATGCTAATAGTCAGTGTGTGGGGCACATGTAAGCCTGAGATCTTCACTAATACGGTGAAATCCAGTGTTAGCCAATAGGATCTCTGCATGGTTCATGTGTTACAATAACGCACTTATACCTGCTTTATGAATGAAGACAAATCCCTGGTATGAGTAAAAACTTGGCAGTGAGTGTAATGGTGATTCAGGAGAACAATATTAAGAAATATCAGCTCGGAAATATGAAGATCTTCAAGCTGACGTGAAATTCTACTGCGAGTCAGTGAAGACAGCACGCTAACATTGAATTATAATTGTTTTAACCTCGGATGAACTTAATTCAACATCCAGCAACATAATATCATATAATATAAAATCCTTTTTTTTTTATTTGAATGAGAGATGCTGATGATACATTTCAGTACCAGTAAACTTTGATTTGCAGTCAAACTGTAGCGTGTTAAACCGAGCGGAGGTTGTTGTGAGTTCTACTCTACGATCATTTGAAGTCTCAGCACGCTGGAGTTAATGGGAGGATAATGCACTTTAAACAGGACTCTATGACTCGGCGTGTGTGTCAGCATCATTTAACACTCTCTCTTCACAGCTCTGCCGCACACTCTACACTGGCGGTCAGTGTGATTGGCGGGCTCCTGTTTGTCGTCATTGTGTCGCTGATCGTCTTTGTGCTGCTACGACGACTGCAAATTAAGAGGAAGCGAACCGTACGCCGCCTGCTGCAGGAGAAAGAGGTGAAGACGCTGCTTTTGATTCTGCACTAAAAATAAAATGAATACTGGGTTTTATTTGATCGGTGGATACTTGAAGACTAGATCTAAAATACGAACTGAATCCTCTCTACATGTGACGCTGTTGGATGACTTTTGTCATTTAAACGTGTGTTGTAGCTGGTGGAGCCGTTGACCCCCAGTGGTCAGGCTCCCAATCAGGCGCTGCTGAGGATCCTGAAGGAGACTGAGTTTAAGAAGGTCAGGGTGCTCGGCTCTGGCGCCTTTGGGACGGTGTACAAGGTAAATATGTTTGGTACAAGAGAATCCTCATGGTGGTACTTTAAATCTTTAGTCATGTGAGTGCAGCAGAGGAAACACTGCTATCATCCAGCACTTTAGTCCAGACGTGAACGCACCGCAGCCCAGTAGCACTCCTGCTGGTTGGACAGAATAAAGTGTGTGTTTGTTTAGGGCTTGTGGATCCCTGAAAGCGAGAACGTGAAGATCCCAGTAGCCATCAAAGTTCTCAGAGAGGCCACGTCACCTAAAGCCAACCAAGAAGTCCTGGATGTAAGACTCCTCTGTGTGTTTCTTCTTTTGCATCATCTTCCCTCCTTTTTTCTCTCTTTCTCCTTTTGCTCTACAAACACATTGTTAGTGGTTGTTTAGTGTTTTGTGTCTTGGCTTTTAAGTCGCTCCATCAAATATCTTCTTACATTCTAAATGGATTAAAAAAGTTGGATCTTAATCTTGAGCTGATTAAAGAGCGCACTGAAATCATTAATGAGAACACTTAATTAAAAATGCTCCACACTTGCATCTCTAGTTCATACTTTCCCGCGCATGCAGTGACTGTGGACGTTTCTCAGTAACACTGCTGTCTGTGTAGGAGGCATATGTGATGGCGAGTGTGGATCACCCTCATGTGTGCCGCCTGCTGGGAATCTGCCTGACATCATCGGTCCAGCTGGTTACTCAGCTGATGCCGTACGGCTGCTTGCTGGACTACGTCCGACACCACAGGGATAACATTGGCGCACAGTGGCTGCTCAACTGGTGTGTCCAGATCGCTAAGGTGAGTAAATGAGGTCAGCGAGACCTCTAAGGAGAAAATCTCCTGCCTGAGGCACCAGCTCAGTGCGCAGCTCTCTTTAAGCCTGCTGAGGCTCATTAATGCAAACACCACAAGAAACCGTGTGTTAATCTGTTTAGTCCGTTTTAAGTCTGATTTTGGATTTTTAAGTGCTGGGAAAATCACAAGAAACAAGGTCAGAGGCTCAAAGTAAAACCTGCTATCCTAAACTGTCCACGCACTTCGTCAGAACTGCTTTGTGGGCAATCAAACAGAGCCCCCCCCCCCCAAAAAAAAGAAGATTAGGAAGGTTTTCACACCTGCCTTTTATCTGGGGTCAGTGCAAAAGAAGAAGTTTCTCCTGTCTTCCAGCACAGCTCTGTATTGTCCAGTGCTAAGTTATCAGATAATGCTAACGAGCTTGGCTAGCAGGCTGCATTGATGAAGTGTACTGGTGTGATCGTGCGAATATGGAGCTGATGGCAGGAGCGAAAGGAGAAAACCTCAGAGATAGTTCATGGGTGCAGAGAAGGAGGACATGCAGAAGGCTGGTGTGACAGAGGAGGATGCTGGGATAGGAGGAGATGGGGCAGATGAGCTGCTGTGGCGCCCCCTAAAGGGAGCAGCCTAAAGAAGACGTTAAACAAAAAAAGCAATTTAAGCGGATGACTTACAGTCGTTTACTCATTTTATATGAGGCTGTAAACATGTTTATTTCTGCTGTAAAGTTTGACATTTTAACACGTAGGTCTGTGGAGACTGAGTGATTGTTGGAGCCAGCATCACCTGTGGTTTCTGGACTTCATTTCTTTCCCAGAGATACTGGTGCTGCAGCCCAGCCAGTTATCACACAGCTGGTTTTACTCATACTGAAAGCTTTAATGAGTGTGTGCATGCATGATGTTTGTGTGCAGGGGATGAACTACCTGGAGGAGCGTCACCTAGTGCATCGGGACCTGGCTGCAAGGAACGTCCTTTTGAAGAGTCCTAACCATGTCAAGATCACCGACTTCGGCCTTGCTAAGCTTCTGACGGCAGATGAGAAGGAATATCATGCTGACGGAGGAAAGGTGTGTTTTCATGTGACTGGCTGATTTCTATCAGGACAAAAACACAAAAGACAAAATCGTACAGGATGGTGGGTCTCTCTGTTAAAAATTCTTTTAAATGTACCTCACCTGTCTGTGTGTGGTTGTCCTCCTCTGTTGAACACAGGTTCCCATTAAGTGGATGGCATTAGAGTCGATTCTCCAATGGACTTACACCCATCAGAGTGATGTCTGGAGTTACGGTAAGTCAATCTGTGGCTCTCTAGCCTGCACAAGGCCTACTGGTTACTTTTCAAGATACCTGAAAAAGTTATTTTCTTACTGTGACATAAAAAGAGAGCTGTGCTATCACAGCTGGGATAGGCTCCACCCACGACACTGAATTTGGTAAGTGGAAGAAGATGGATGGATGGATGGTTGTTGGATGGATGGATGGATGGATGGATGGATGGATGGATGGATGGATGGATGGACGGACATTAATTATTAGATGTACAGTTTTCATTTTGAATTGGGTCTCAGCCAAAGCAAAGAGCTCATGTGCCCCCACCATAAGCCACTTCCTCCATGTCTCTGCCCAGAAGAGAGAGTATTGATTCATTATGAATGTCGTTTGTGTTTATTTCGTTCTGTTAGACATAAACTATGATACACCTCCACAGACCAGCAAGAGCGCTGATGGTGGCTCTGTATTGTTTCTGTACCTCCCTCTTATGGACTCTTGCTCTTCAGTAAACATGATGGATAGATGGATGTATGGTTGGATTGATGGATGGATGGATGGATTGTTGAATGGTTGGATGGATGGTTGGTGTATGGATAGTTGGATGGACGGATGGTTGGATATAAAAAGATATTTTGACTGTGATGAGCGAGGGGGGGGATCTGGCTCATATAACAGCTACTTGTTAATCATGAGGTAGCCCTCCTTAAAGAATCGCCTGCTTTATTGTCTATTTTACTTTAAATGGAAATAGTAAAAGTGGATTTTCTGTAAGACCTGAAACCAGAGATTGACCATAAACTCCTAAAATGCTCTCGGAGGTCATAGATCCAGTGAGCATTAGAGTGATCTTCTCATAGATTTCAGTCTGACAGGATTTCGTTCTGCAGCCACAGATGTCACCCCCTCCTGGCCATTTGAAAGAAAATAAGTTCAGGTTCAAGATGCTTCGTTACTGAGTTCACCTTTCAGGACCCAGAAGATACATCTGCAAATAAAAATGATCATTATCATTAAAATTCTCACCAGGAACAAACCATCCTTGAACTCATGTTGTTTATTTCATTGTGTCTGTTGTTGTGTGACGGTGGTTTTACCGAGCGGTAAGTCTGCTCTAACAGTCGATGGTCTGCAGGCGTGACGGTGTGGGAGATCATGACGTTCGGCTCCAAGCCGTACGACGGCATCCCGGCCAACGAGATCGCCATGGTGCTGGAGAGAGGCGAGCGGCTGCCTCAGCCCCCCATCTGCACCATTGATGTCTACATGATCATGGTCAAATGTAAGACGAGACGCAGGTGGTGCTAGTAAAATTGCACCTTGAGGGGAACATGAAGGTGTCAAAATTTTAAATAGTTAAAGTTATAGTTATCATCATGTCTCCAAATATGGTGTCTGTTTATCTTACAATGGCTCCAGTCTATGTTCTAAATTTCATGAAGTCAGACAAAAAAATGCTACATAAAGTACTAAAAGTTCTTTGGTATGATGAGCACGAATATCTGAAATAAAGCCTGGACCAGCTCTGCCGTATGGAAGACTGAAAACGGTGTGTACTAATAATCCACTTTTCTTCTGCAGGCTGGATGATCGACCCGTCGAGTCGGCCCAGGTTCAAAGAGCTGATGGCGGAGTTCTCGAAGATGGCCAGTGACCCATCCAGATACCTGGTCATACAGGTAAACCAGTGATTTCTGACCATTCACACTTTCACATCATTTATTTGTATAATAATACTTATAATAAGATGATCCACTGTGTTCATATATTATTTGTTTACAGGCTTCTATTTTTTTACTGAAGGTTCATAATATGGAGATCTTTACCGTCTGACTGTCCAAATATTTTCTACGTGTAATAATATATTTGTGACATTTGAGAAAAATCATTTATGCTCATAGCACTCAGTGGTTCTGTATGAAGTTAAATCACTTGGTCAGCAATCAGCCCTGCAAAAATAATACTACTATTGACAATCCATAAATATTTTACTTTTAACCTTTACTTTTTATATTGTATTAGATACAATAATCTACTTTTACAGTAATCAGTGAAACTAGAGACAGTGACTAAAACTAAGCCTTCTTACTGAAAATGAAAGAAGGAAGCCGACGTCTAAAATATTAATAAGTTATTAGAACAAAGATAAAGCATTTCTAGTTCTAATTATCACATTTAACTCATTTTTCTACTGTTATGAGAAACAGCAGAAGTCTTATTTTGAAAATGAAGATGTTAGAAAAATAAAACTTTTTTTCATATGGAAAAGCAAAAAAGTCAGTCTTCATTTGTTTTTGTTATGCTTTCCTCTTGATTGCGAAGGTATATGACTGATTAAAGTATGATACAATTATTTTTTTTAAATGTAAAGAACCAAACTTGTGTTCTCATCACAGTCCAGTAGGAGGTGCAAAGATACTGCTCTTAAACTTTGCACCTCGAAAATATGTCACAATCTGGATCATTGACACATAAAAACTGAGGAATACATTTAATCCACGAGAAGAAGTATTTTACAAATATCTAAAGCTGAGGATTTTTATAAAAGCGCATCAACGTAGTTGACTTACTAGACCCAACAAACTCATCATCATATCAGAGTTCATCTGTTTATTAGAGAATTCACATTATAAGCAGTTTGGAATCAGCGGGTCTTCTAACTCATACTCACATGGTGAATACAGATTAGTACACTGTTATAATTAAATAACTATTATAATAATATTAATATGTACTAACGACACAGAAGTAACAGGGAACATAAAGTTTCCGTGTGTAGAAAGAAGAGAGAAACACGAGAAAATGATTTCAAATGAACCTCCAGTAAATGCAAAGCTGTTTCTACTTGGTTTGAATCCCGAAGATTCAATAATTATAATAAAAGTGAACAAGCAATAATGATTGACTTTTAAAAAAAAAAGAAGCAACTCTTCAGTCAAACGATTGACAAACAAAATTTTAAAAACCAGTTACATGGCATAAACTCGACTAAATTAATTATTTTTGTTAGGGGGACCTGCCAAGTCCGTCAGACAGTAGATTTTACTCTCGTCTGCTGAGCGCCGACGACACCGAGGACGTTGTTGACGCTGACAAATACCTGCTGCCCTACAGAGGCATGAGTAACCGTAATGGCCAGCCCTGTGGTGCCATGGTATGAACACACACACACACACACACACACACACACACACACGCACACACACACACACACACACACACACACACACACACACACACACTTGTTTTCATATCTTAGTGAGGACACCTAATTGACATAATGCTTTCTC
>VVHJ01000171.1:0-15562 GCA_015107715.1 Tylochromis polylepis | reverse complement strand
GTTTACCCCCACACATTTAAAACCCCCCCAAACATCTGCGCGTTCACATGCATGTAAACCCTCTCTCTCTCTCACACACACACACACACACACACACACACACACACACACACACACACACACACACTTGTTTTCATATCTTAGTGGGGACATCTAATTGGCATAATGCTTTCCCTAGCCGCTTACCCTAACCCTGAGCCTAAACCTAACCTTAACCTAACTGTAACCCTGACACTAAAACCACATTTTGAGCCTGAAAAATGCCTTCAAACTCGTGGGGACGGACATTCTGTCCCCATAAGGGCTGTTGGTCCCCACAAGTATAGTCGCATTGCAATTCTGTCCTCACAAAGGTGTCTAAACATGTACACACACACTCACACACACATCTATTATAATCTAGTCTAAAGACACATTATTACATGTCTGTATGTTTTAGCAAACATTTTAGTAAATGTTACATGAAAAAAAATCATACTTAAGAAAGTGTTCGGCGCCCCCTGGTGACTCAAGTAAATGTAAACAGTCTACTTCCACTCGCCATAAGTGGGCAGAAGTACAACTATTTATATACTCAAAACCATCTGTACTTATAAATATTTTCTGTATGTTTTATTCTAATGAATGTGCTTTGATGAACGACGTGTTTTACCGATTCTCTTCTTTCGTGTCAGAATGGCCATCCAGACGGAGAGAACAGCATCACCCTGCGTTACATCACCGACCCCACTGACAACGTGCTGGAAAAAGACTTCATCGGCCATGGTACTCATCATCAAACATAACTCAGACCAGTGACAAATAATTAGGAGATATAAATCAATTAACAGCCAGGCAGCAAACTGTCTTCATTACAGAAAATTAAGAAAAGACTAAAGAAATGATAAACGAATACATTCATTTATAAGATTACCAAAATCCCACAGAGCTTCAGCATGAAGCTGAGGACGTAAAGAGGTGTGAACACCATCAAAGAAATCAGTGGGTAAATCACCTAAACAGCATTTTCCTGCTCTGTCTTCCAGACTACATGAACCAGAGCATGAGCGAGACCAGCCAGAGCAGCCGGCTCTCCGAGGTTTTAAACCCTAATTATGAGGACCTGAGCCTGGGCTGGGGTGCTGCCTCACTGCCCCACCCGCTGGAGGATCTGAACACCTCCCACGTTCCCTATGGACCCGAATACCTGAACGCCCCCTGCAAACTGCACCCTCTGGTGGCCAGTGACAGCCTTGATAATCCAGACTACCAGGCTGACTTCCTGCCTCAGACCATTACAGATGTAGCTTTAGCCGAGAACCATCTGTTCCTCCCAGCAGCGGAGAACCTCGAGTATCTGGGTGTGGGCGGTGCACTACATGCTCCTGTCCGCTAGGGGGCAGCAGCACTTGGGCAGTCAGACTGAAGCTGTGCTCTACTTTGATTCAAGCTGCCAACAGGATTTAATTGTTTTACAGTCAGTTCTTCAGGAAACGCTGACTCATCACGTTCACTGGTAGGACCAAAAGACTCAGTTTAAGCTCAGAAGCTCCTGAACGAGTTCCTTTAGCAGTCTCAGTCTGACCAAAACCTTCTGTTTGACTTGAAATACTCACTTTCGTTTTTCCATGTGCAGCAGTTTGAATGAACTTTTATTGAGGTGTATAAAGTTATGAGTTATTTGCTTTACTTGACACGAATGAGCCAAATCATGATTTCCTGTTAACTACTCCTGCTTGTGTCTGGTTATCACTGTTGATAGTGTAAATTTATGGAAGCTGAGAGGCTGTCTGCAGGTACCGAACCTTCGTCAGCTTTTCCACAACATTTTCCTTTTCAAGAGAATAAAAGTTTTAATATTTAAGGAAGATGCCGTCACTGGTCTGATAAAGATGTGTTTCTGTGAGAGTGCTCTGATGATCAGGACTTCAGTGTGTTTGAGGAACATGGATGATGAAGATGTGCCCAACAAAGAACAATAAAGACCATCTGATCAGAGTGATCAGAGTGATCCGGCATGCCGCGTTTCTCTGGGGACAGAAAACTTTACAGTCTCTCAAATTTAGAGCCAACTTTTACAGCTCACAGTCCTAAACTGGTTTTGTTTAGTTTGACTACTGCAAAAAAACCCCAAAACAACAAAGTTTTATCAACAAGGCTGAGACTAAAGTATGGACACTGGATTTAGGGTTGGAGCATATACTGGCTATCTTTCACCACCTGTCATCATAGTGGTGCAGTGGTTACCAAGGGCCCCCCATAGAAGAAGGTTTTAGGTTCGACTCCCTGGTTTGCTGGGGCCTCTCTGTGACATAGACATAAACTGGCTTTAGTGGTGGATAGCATAAAGTACTATGTGAATGTGGCTTGTAATGTAGAAGGCTTGGAGTAAAAAAAAAACCAAACATGTGTTTTAAGGGGGTAATACTAAGAATCAATCATCTAATTTCTCTGTGCTTTAACTCATGTGGAGACAAAGCATGTAAATTATGACCTCTGACAGCCTTCAGCTTCCATAGAGAATCACACTGAATGCCTGTACATGTGTTGTGACTCAGTTTGGCTTTAACTGTCGTTAGATGTGAATTCAGTTTTCTTTAGCTGACCTGCTAACAGGTTACATTTGCCGTTTTCGTGTTTGACACTGAATGAAGTTAAATATCTGCAGGATGTTTATCTAAGGTTTATTTAGAGCACAATTCCACAGATGTTGGCACCAACCTTTTAGAGTTCGAAGGTGGAAAACATGGGAATGCTCAGTGTGGGCTCAGAATAAGGTGTTGCCTCAGGTGGAAGGCGTTTTAAGGTCAAGACTGTAATACAAAGAGACCATATAACTGCATTCCTGCCCTCGCCTATGGCCATGAACTTTGGGTACCACAAGAATAAGAATGTGATGCAAGCTCTTGCTCTAAGGGGGTTGAGCCTCAGCCTAATGTGGGTGTTACAGTTTCCCCAACATCTGCTAGAGTCTCCTGAAGTCCAAGTGAATTATGGATCCGAGTGGATATCCTCACGCCTGCCAGCTTTGTGCCCGTGCACACACGTTAGATTACGTCCACGAGGCTGCTCGGCCGTGTTGTCTCCATCTCTAAGTGTCCACAACAGAGAATAATCACCACTTAGGAGATAAGATAACAAGCTGAGCAGCTACTCCTCCACATCGGAAGGATCCAGATGTGGTTTGGTCATCTGACTGTTTCTACCCAGGATGCAGTGGGGAGAGGTCTCTTGGCTGGATTGGGAATGCATCATTATTCCTGTGGAAGAGCTGGAAGTGGTGGAAAGGGAGAGGGAGGTCTGGGCATGTCTGCTGAGACTGCTGCCCCAACATCTGGATGCTGACAAGCAGGGGAAAGTGGATGGATGGAGGAATGTAACCACGATGACTATGATGGAGACAGGAAAGAATCTGAGGAAACTTCGTACTAAAAGATTCACAAGAAGAGAACAGAAACCAAAAACTTCCATTGCATGTTGTTTATATGTCATTATTAAGCTCTAACCGCTATTTCAGCCAATATTTAGTGAATGGTGTTCTTTGCCTCTCACAGATCAGGGTTCAATGAGGAAACATCGCTGGGTTTTCATAAAAAATGTACACTAAAACTGTATTTAATACATCGGAAAGACGTACATGTAGAATACGAGTTTCTCATGACATTGATTTTTCACATTTTAATTTCAGTTTTTGATATTTTATGAAGTGTGATAATAGCTGTATGTTGTCTCTCTCCAGTCTAACAGTCGCTCGATTATCAGTTATATTATTTTCACGTCAGAGACACCGGCACAGAACATATGTCCCTGCATGAATATCCATGTAATCGATCGGGCTGATGAATGGGGACGTTGCCTCTGTCGTGTTCTGTGCTGGTTTGTTGTGGATTCTGTGACCCCCTCCTAGTCCAGGTTGTGGAATGGGGAGGTGTTTCCTCCACCCTTCAGGGGAGGAGTTGTGGTTCCCACCCTTCATCCAGAGCCTTCATCATCCTCATCGAACACCGGTACTTAAGGACCAGCTCGAGCATCCAGTCTCCACCTGATAGTCTGCTCCCACTAATGCTTTTGTCTCCCTGTTCCCAGCATCACCTCCCCTACCTGACTAGTGAGTTACTCACCTTTACAGCCAACCTGCTTCCTCGGAGCTCCTCTTCCTTCTGGAATACTCACTTCCTTTGCCTCCTGCTCTTCAGGGAACTTCTCCCTGTAAGGAAACAAACCAGCGGCAGAAGGATTCTCTCCTTGAAGTAAGTGAAAAATGATCAGCACTCTTTCAGCCCTGGATTTCCTCTGGAGCTCCCTCCCTGAGACAATCACATCATCTCCTTCTCTTCTGCCCTAGAGATTCCTCCCTGTGGACAGGACTGCCAGCTCCAGCCTCCGCACAGATCAAACCCTTTTGAGTAGCTTTGTTGTGAGAAATAAAAGCCTTGTGACTGTGAACGCTGTGTCCTTTGAGTCTGCCTCGTCCTGAGTGGCCCATGTCACTCTGCTGTAAGGCTGTCGGCAGGATCCAGCAGTCCTCTTCACAGCACCTTACACGTGTGTGCAGTGTGTGTACTATACATGCTTTTATAAATCAGGGTCACTGTTCTCCAATCAGTTTCATAAACACAACTGCACAGAACACTTTGATAAATAACTATACAAATTCAAGAGGATCCATATAGAATAGAAACAAGGATGCACTAAATAAAGAGGTCATCCAGGTCTTTATGTCTTTAAGACATTCCTACAGTTTAACTAATTGGTGTGTGCTATCTGGCTTCATGGACAGATAGAGCTGGGTGTCATCTGCATAGCAGTGAAAATGTATACTATGCACAGTACCTGGGTCAAGTGACAGCTTCTAAAAACTCTGTACAGTTTTGATTAGTGATTGAACCTCTATGTACGTATTTAACTTTTCATTAAGATTAAGGCAAACTGTCAAAAATCCTGTGTTACTTAAATTCAAGATAAAATAAACTCATTCACATAGCTCTATAAAGTTTATACTTCAATTACTAGTCACCTCAGAGAGATGAAATCATGTGGTCAGAGGTTTGTTTAGAGTCCGACCTTCTTCTGATAAACACAGAAGAAGAAGAAGAAATGTTTGTGGCATCGCAAGCTGTTCCATTCTTCCTTCTCACATTGAAATACAGAGACAATGAAGAACATCTGGACACTCACTCAAAGTAGGCCCGTGATAACAATCAGCATAATTAAATTAGCCAATACTAAAATATTACCATTCAACACTACTACAGTCTAAGGTTTTAGGTTCGACTCCCTGGTTTGCTGGGGCCTCTCTGTGACAGCTCAAACATCCTTTATTTATTTACAATAAAGGATGTTTGAGTGAAACTGGATCTGTGCTGCGGTGTGTCACTTTTGTGAATAACATGTCGTATATATTCATCAAAGACGAATGGGGGGGTCACTGTTCTCTCTGAAGCTGTTCAATCTCTCATTGAACTTCACTGAAGTCCAGCTTTAATATCCACTGAGGACTCCAACAAAGAGAGTGTAACCTGCTCAAATTTCACTGAAAGTCGTTTATCTTTAAAGACACAAACGCAACCAAAAAGAATAAAAAGTGCCAGACTTTGTCTTTGTTTAGTGCTTTATTCAACTGTCAAATACATAACTTAACAGCTTGGAAACGACAAGAAACACAGAATACAGGCACCAAGGAGTATTAACAAAGGACCTGACAAAAACAAAGAGGGCGTAAGAATAAAACACAAGACATGAACCAAAACACTAGATTATAAAACTGAACAATCATTAGAATACCCATAAAATAAAATGATCACACGGTCGTTATTATAGACCCAAAATCACATTAACTACTTCTCACAATACAACAAAATAATAGAAGAAATTATAACAGGAAGCCAAAAGTTCACAAACACAAAATGAAAATTCAAACTCTAGAACAGTAAGACAGAAAAGACCTCAGAAAACCCCGAGACCACGACAGTACAGTGATAATAGTCAACCCCCCACCCACCCCATCAATACAGTGAGATTGGAGGGTTTGTGAGCTTAAACAGCTCGCTTCAGCCTGACTCTTTGTTAGCGTCATGAAATACAGACTAAAAACTGCTCTAATCACTCTCATCTCTACTCCAATTCTTAGACACCTGGCCCAGTCCAGAGTGTTTCTATACACATGCTGCTGCTGATTCAGCCTCTTTGCACCATCAGGACGCAGCTCATCCTCTGCACATGCACCACCCTATTTATCACTTCCACCTGCAGAGAGAAAAGAAAGAGCAGAGGAGATAAACGAGTGGCAGTTATGAAGTTTAAGTTAATTTCATGGTTTTAACTTACAACAAGTAAGTTAAGGGAAGTTCAAAATAATTTATGTTTAATAAATCAGATTGTCATGTATACATTGTTGTTTTTAAAACACACATTTAAAGGTTCTACAAAATGTTTCCAGGGTGGACTCAATGTTCAATCTGCTGTTTAGGTTTGACGATATTTGCAGTTACACGCCACACTCGGTAGAGGGCAGCATGTTTCCTATTTCAGTCTGTGGGCAGACATTTGGAGACGCGTGCGGCAAAGTTTTTCCAGCATGTGGGTAAAGAAGACGTACTGCAAGATGTGTCTTTATTAACCCCTTGAAGTTAATGCAGCCAATGAGGTATGCAATTTGTATTTTATGTGTTGGTATGAAAATAGGATGTTATTTGAGACAGAACTGTCAAGTTTATGTGTAATACAGAATGTGTTGATATTTTGTAAAGGTCAAAGTAACTGATTGTGAATGTTTTATGTTGGTGAATTATATGCTTTATTGTTTATTCTCTATGATAATGCCATTGAAAATGGATTATTTTATGTTGTTTTGTACAGTTCTCACGGTGTCATTGGTGGCACCTGTGTCCAATAAATGCCAGTAAAAATCAAGAACACCTTGTGTTCGTTATTCTACTTGGAGGGAGTTACATCCAGTATAAAGAGCAGCAGGGACTTCAGTCCCATTCAGAGCAACAGGGTGGCTGAGGTCTGCACTATGAATTAAGTTCAGCATACACAGGATATCTTTCCGTTATCTGTCTTTACCTAACACGACTGCTGATTTTAGGTTAAGTGCTATCAGCTTAAAAATCTACCCCAGTTTCCAGCCTTCATTATTCAAGTCCAGCCTATTTGAAGCTGATAAAATGCTGCCCAAAATGTTAACTATGTAAATCAACATTTCACTCAGTATCACAGCTTTATCGTCAAGTCATGGCAGTGTAGTTGTTATTCTATTAGATTAATGCCACAGTTTTCAGTCGCAGCATCGGTGGTATTTAATAGCATCTAAGAATATGATTTTTACTAATGCTTATCAGATAAAGACGAAGACTTAAGATGCTCATCCGTTTCAGAAATATCATTAGACTAATAAATACATAATAGACACATAAACATGACTGAAAGTACTGAAAGAAGAACACATGTACAAATGTGATTCATGGACGTCAGAGCTTTTGGTCTCTAAATATCACATGGATATTAAATTTAATGATAGTTCTCTGAAATCAGAGGCAGTGATTCACCAGCTTCGGTCAGACTGATTTCAGGTCTGTGACAAAAATCAAACTGACCAGGTATTTAGTGTTGAAATGAGAAAACAAAGAGTGCTCCCACAGTTTGCTGAGCGAGGACCACTGTCCTTATAAATCTTTACTGTAAGTTGGATTTCAAATGTATTTCCTGTAGACATGAACACAAAGAATGCAGTCATTGTTCTCTTTGTGTTCCTGTCTCGTAGCTTCACTGAGAAAAGAGGTACTGAGAAAGCTGTAAATTTACAGGAAACACTGGAGTTTTGCTTTAATACCTAACTTTGTTAATTATAGTACTGCTGAAAGTACCATGGACTCACTCCAACAATTTATTTACCTCAGAGTCTCCAGTCTACAGCGTGGACTCTCCACCAGATCAGACAACTCCTTTACATCTGAATCCTGCAGGTTATTTCCTCTCATGTCCAGCTGTTTAAGATAGGAGGACTTCAAAACTGATACCAGATAATCACAGGCAATCTTCGACAAACCACAGTTTTCCAAGCTGAAGGAAAAAATAAAAGATGTAAGTTCATTAGTAAGTTTCAGCTTGAAATCATTCAGTGTTTCATCATGTGTTCAGAGCTGAAGAAGGTTAAAAATACAGAACTATTTAATCTTCACATAATGCCATACTACTGAACATTTATTTGTTCCAGTCTGATGTTGAACAAAAGATTTTGCTTTTTATTTAAATGTCAGCTAGATTTTAAGGTGGAATGGAACATGTTAGCATTTAGAGTGAATTATCCAGTGGAGGATTTCTCTTCTTCTTTGAAGGTTTGAAATGTGAACATTGTTCTGCTACAGTCTATGGACTAAACCAGAGAAGAAGAAAACAGACTTTACCATGAAGATCCTCAGTGTGGATCAGTATAATATCAGCCTTATGTCTGCAGTTTAGTGTCAGCACAACTTTCACATCATATTAATTCTCAACACAACTAAAACACGGTGACTGACCTCAGAGTCTCCAGTCTACAGTGTGGACTCTCCAGAAAACCACACAGCTGCTTCAATCCTGAATCCTGCATGTCAGTGTTGTTACTCAGCTCCAGATGTTTCAGATGGGAGAGGCTGGACTTTAAGGCTGAGACAAGAGAAGCACAACTGACCTCTGACAACCAGCAGTACTCCAATCTAAATCAAGAATAAAACATGTCAGAAAAAAGTTTCAAAAAGAGAGATTTGAAATGTAGGAAAAAACAGTCATTGAACTGACCTCAGAATCTCCAGTCGACAGTTTGGACTCTCCAGTCCAGCAGACAAAAACTTCACTCCTGAATCCTGCAGCTTATTGTAACTCATGTCCAGCTCTGTCAGATGGGAGGATTTGGACTTCAGAGCTGAGGCCACATTGTCACAGTGAGTCTCTGAGATTCCACAACCTTTCAGTCTGTGATTAGAGAAAATATAAAACACGTCACTTTAAAAGCAAAGAAATCTGCATTATAAACACAGACTGAATGTATATGAAGAAAAAACTGAGTGACGTCATAATCTGATGAACATCTGCTCTTCACATCTGTGCTTCAGCTCCTCTTACTGTGTTTGACATGACACAATGATTCAGTCTCTCTCAGACCAGCAGACTTTTAATGAGAATCTTTGTTTTGCTTTCATCTGCAGATGAAGGAGGGAAGATGGCGTCACATTTAGGCTTCCATAATGTCACCAAACTAAGCAATTATTGCTGTTCATTAATAATTATCAACATAAAGAAGGAACTAACATCAGGTTTCCACCCTGGTTTACCTACTGGCCAAACCAGTAGGTAGAAACAGCCTTTTGATATGTGGTATCTCCAAACTCGGTCACCTGGAGCTTCCATCTACCTTGGATTGAGTATGCACACAACATCCTCAGCTATTCTGCTAACAGTTTCTCTCCATTTGAGGTTTCTTTAAATTACCAACTCCTGTCATTTCCAGTTCAAGATGGTGAAGTGGAAGTCCCATCTCTTCCAACACCATCTGCAACACTGGCATTGTGTGTGGAAACCCATAAAGGCTGCCCTTCTCAGATTGGTAGATAAGAATTGGTGTCTGGGGGACAGGCAGAGGACTGTCTACCTGTTTAAGAAAGCTGTTAAACCCATCAACGGTTGTCAGTGTCTGATCCTTGGCTCTGATTGGTGGTTAAACATGACACAGTACCACTGTATTATATTAAATGACGCACAACTGTACTGGGTATAGTGTCACGTGAAAAAGAGATAATGTTGATTTGAATTAATTTTAGAAGTAATATGTTGAAAGAAACCTGCAGTTTCTGGCCATTCTTAGATTGCTGTAATTTGCAAGAATTATCTGAATTACAAATACTAAATTCATGAGAATCAATGAAATTATGTTGAAGACCCATAAACCCACACCAAAATTCAAACCCCATTTAAACTCTGATGTTCAGCTTTGAAAAAAACTTAATTTGGACTTATTCTTCTCACGTTTATCTCAGCACAACTAAAACATGGTGCTGACCTCAAAGTCTCCAGTATACAGTGTGGACTCTCCAAAAAACCACACAGCTGCTTCAGTCCTGAATCTTGCAGGTCGTAGTTGCTGCTCAGGTCCAGCTCTCTCAGATGGGAGGGTTTGGACTTCAGAGCTGAGTTCAGGTAATCACAGCTGATCTTTGACAACCTGCAATTTGTCAATCTGAATGAAGAAAAAAAAGATGTAGATAAAATCATTTAAGTTTCATTCTTTGATATGTCCTCATCATTGAGGATATTATTTTTAATATTAACAAACTTATTATCGTGAATCATCATCACATCTGTCTTCTGCTAACATTAAGTTGAATCAAACTTTTGACAGTTTGACTCAGTCTTAATGAAAAGTTAAATGGATACATAGAGGTTCAATCACTAATCAAAACTGTACAGTTTTTAGAAGCCGTCACTTGACCCAGGTACTGTACATAGTATACATTTTCACTGCTATGCAGATGACACCCAGCTCTATCTGTCCATGAAACCAGATAACACACACCATTTAGTTAAACTGCAGGAATGTCTTAAAGACATAAAGACCTGGATGGCCTCTAATTTTCTGCTTCTAAATTCAGATCAAACTGAGGTTATTTTACTCGGCCCTGAAAATCTTAGAAATATGGCATCTAACCAGATTCTTACTCTGGATTACTTTGACCACCAGTAACACTGTGAGAAAATTTGGAGTCATTTTTGACCAGGATATGTCCTTCAACACACATATAAAACAAATATGTAGGACTGCTTTCTTCCATTTGTGCAACATCTCTAAAATTAGAAATATCCTGTCTCAGAGTGATGCTGAAAAACTAGTTCATGCATTTATCACTTCTAGGCTGGACTACTGTAATTCATTATTATCAGGATGTCCTAAAAACTCCCTGAAAAGCCTTCAGTTAATCCAAAATGCTGCAGCAAGAGTCCTGACAGGGACTAGAAAGAGAGAGCAGATTTCTCCTATATTGGCTTCCCTTCATTGGCTCCCTGTTAAATCCAGAATTGAATTCAAAATCATGCGTGTCTTTTTGAAGATACGCATGAAACATGCTTTCATTGTATACTGATCATTGTTTTATATCTGCAGTTTAGTGTCACCTCAACTTCCACATCATATGCATCTTAGCACACAACCAAAATATGGTGTCTGACCTCAGAGTTTCCAGTTGACACTCTGGAGTCTCCAGAAAACCACACAGCAGCTTCACTCCTGAATCCTGCAGGCTGATGTTGTCACTCAGGTCCAGATGCTTCAGATGGGAGGGGTTGGACATCAGAGCTGACAGCAGAGAAGCACAGCTCATCTCTGACAACCAGCAGTCCTTCAGTCTGAGCAAAGAGGGGAAAAAACCACTAGTAAATCATTGATAAGCTATTAAGATATGTCTTCATAAATGTGATTTTGTCAAACACCATGCAGGTCAGACACTAACCACACCCCAAACAACTGCAATATATGACTTCATCTTTGTCAGTGCTGAGCTGGACTAAAAGCATAAATATTACAGTTATCAGAATGTGTTTCACTTTGTCTCAAATAACCAAAGCAGTTTGAGTAAATTTGAAGAAAGAATAAATCATGTAAATTAAAATTTAATGGGAGATGTTTTTCTTTCAAGTATCTGTAATTAAAAGTCAGAAATGTCTTTGTGAACATGTTAAACATGTTAGAAACTAAAAACTTTAAACGCATCAAAAGACTGAAGCGTGTAGAACTGAACTGTGGAGTTAAACTGTTTTTCATCATTGTGTGTTTAGGATTTATTTTGGGAGACAGCAATCATGGCTCAATGACTTAACGCAACCTTCCCTAACATCATAATGTTATAAAAAGTGAGATGCATTATCATCAAATATTCTCCCACACAATAGCATTTACTAAAGCTATCTATACTATAGGCTCAGTCCTAATCGGCACCTTAGTCTGAAGTTCTAACTGTGTTTTAGATCATTTTAATCAACTGTGTGAGAAGATCATTTGGAAACCTAATTTTAAAGACGCTCAGTCATTAAATGAATCCTGCTCGGGTCTGACAGTGAGCCAAAAGGAAAAAACTGTTGTTTGGTCTTTTGGAAAGAAAACATTTCTGAAAGCAGACACTCCTGAACATATATAAACAGAAAAAAAAGTTTCAAACTTCAATCAAATATCTGAAATATAGAAAAACAACAACAGCTGCAGTCAGTGAACTGACCTCAGAGTCTCCAGTCGACAGTTTGGACTCTTCAGACCAGCACACAGAAGCTTCACTCCTGGACACGGCAGGTCATTGTAACTCATGTCAAGCTCTATCAGATGGAAGGGGTTTGACTTGAGAGCTGAGGCTACAACTTCACAGTGAGTCTCTGAGAGACCACAAGAATTCAGTCTTCAATTAGAGAAAGCAGAAACTCTCCATTATGAAACAGACTGAATGTATATGAAGATAAAAGAGGGTAACATCATAATCTGCAAACATCTCTTCTGTGATTGTGTGTGAACAATTATGATGACTGAGCTCTAAACTTCTGATAAAATACAAAACAGCACTTCATTACAAATGTTGGACTAAAGAAAAAGGAACATATAGGATATAAACCTAACACAACAGTAAGGAAATTTGTGTTTGGTTGATTAATCCTTTGTTATAACACTGCTTCTTGGCAATAGATCTTATACCACTGAAAAGCCTGTTTATCTTCCCTTAGACGTGGCACATTTCTAAGGAAATGAAGGAAAATCCATTTGTGGGTTGAGTAGCAGAGTTGAGTATGACGGTCGCACCCATGAAAACTTGTCAAATCTTTTCTGCCAGTGCCAAACAGCTTATTCTGCTATTTACTCTTGTTTTGAGCTTCTGGTACCCCAGGTGCTGCTAATGAGGAAAACTCAATGCAGAGAGATACTGAGATACTGCAACAAGTGGCAATCCCATATCTCCACAGTCTGGGCCTGAACTCTATTCTCCCAGATGACAACACTTGCACCCACAGAGTGGGGTTTATCAGTGACTACGTTTGGGAGTGCAGAGGATGGAAAGACCTGCCTGCAGTCCTAACCTCAACCCCACTGAGCACATGTGGGATCAGCTTGGGCGTGCTGTTCGTGCCAGTGACCAACACAACCACATTGGTTGATGTGTAACAAATGCTATGCCACAGTAGTGTCTGACCAAGTTGATGACCAGAATAAAGAGGAAGTACCAGGCTGTTGTGGCTGTGTATGGTTCTTCAGCATGCTAATGAGCTTTAAAGTTCCCAAAAATGGCTCAAATGTTACTTCGAACATCTAATCCAGGAAACGACACCAAAGAAAAGTCAATACCAGAGTACGCTGTTTGGCACTGGCAGAGAAAATCTGACACTTTTTTCATGGACGCAACCCACATAGTCAGCTGTGCTGCTCAGACACCAAAAGTGTTCATTTATTTGAAATGACAGGTGAGTGCATAACTGGAACAGGTGGAACAGCACAAGAAGTTTACTCTGTCCCGTAACTCCTTACTCAGTCCTCATGTTCAGACCTGAGCCCCACATCACATCTACTGCAAACCAAAATAAAATTTCTGTCAAACTTAGCAAGACTGTGTTAGCGTTATATCAATGTCTGAATGTTACAACATGTGACAGATGAAAAAAACAAAAAAGACTGATGTGTGTATTTAGGTATATGGCACATCACACTGGTCGGCTGTTACACATTTCAGGTTTACAGAGTGGAATACTTTGTATTAACGCAGCTCTCACTTGGATAAACCCTGAGCTTCACCTGAGTCTCAGTCCTCAGGACCTCACGCTGTCCCCAACACTTTCTATCAGGAGATTTATGCCTTTTAACTTTAGCTTTATTCTCTATGTCTTGAATATTAGCCACCTGGAAACAATGGGTCATAGCTGAGCATGATTTACTATTTCAGATTATTGACCTGCCAATAATGACAGTCATAAACCGGCATTGGTGAAATTTTGTGGCCTTGGAGCTGGTCAGCCTACAGGGAATTCACTGGGACCTGTAGCTGCTGGAAGGGTCACAATCCTGGGACCAAGACTGAATCCAGGCAGACCTGGCCATGGGCTCCAGACCAGCGATGGACAGGTGTTATTGTTCCAACTTTCTTATCACCTCTAAACTGTTAGCCAGTGCTATGGATCATGATGGTCCTCATTTCTTCTCTTTGTGGACGATGAACAAAGGTTCTAAAGGAGCAGGTGTGGAACAGATCCACATCTCAGGCTAGGAATTTGTTTGTTTTCAGGACTGCAACAGACTGTTGTAGGCAGGAAGTCTAGCATTAATTAATTATTTGGATTTCGTAGAGGCTGGAGATACAAACTTCAAATTATTTTTCTTAGTAGGAATGAGTAGTAAAACCTGGTACTAAACAGGCCCTGAAATTAAATTATTGAAGACTGAAGTATCAATAAGTTTTGACTTTGCAGAAAGTTTACAGAGAAATGCAGTTTTTAACTGCCCACCTCATAGCTCATCTGTAGTTGTCCCAAGTAATTTACATTACCAGCCTAGAGCACACACACAATGATCTAATTAATATTATTATTATTTAAATTGCTGTAGGAACAGAATTTCTCAAAGACAGAAGTTTGAAATACATCATAGATTTTTTTTCAGAAATGATGGAAATCTCTATTTTTTTTATGTAGTCACCAACAAACTGAGCAGGACCACCACACTCAGCTCAGGTGTACTAAGGTTTCATGCTTTCATGCAACTCTTTACTGTGAGGGAAAAAACAATATTATCTACTTTATTTTGAGCCAGTTAGCATCACACAGTCGTGTAGTGTAAAACTAAAAATGATTCTGTATAATATAATTTTGAATAACTAAACTTCTAATTAGCACTGATCAATAATACTAATGATCAGATTTGGACTCACCGAGCCTTTCTGCAGTTCCTCACAACCGGAATAAGTCTGCGTCGTCCCTCCAATGATGTGTTGTACTTCTGCAGGTCCAACTCATCCAGAACCTCCTCTGACATCTGCAGCATGTGGGCCAGAGCTGAGCAGTGGATCTCTGAGAGTCTCTCTGATCTGTTCTCTGACTTCAGGAACTCTTGGATCTCCTGACGTACTGAGAGGTCGTTCATCTCCATCAGACAGTGGAAGATGTTGATGCTTCTGTCAGGAGAGATTTTATCACTGTTCATCTTCTTCAGGTTGTTGATGACTCTCTGGATAGTTTCTGGACTGTTCTCTGTCTGACCCAGCAGACCTCCTAAGAGTCTCTGGTTGGACTCCAGAGAGAGGCCATGAAGGAAGCGAACAAACAGGTCCAGGTGGCCATTTTTACTCTGGAGGGATTTCTCCATGGCTTGTTTAAGGAAATCATCCAGAGATGACCCACTGTAGTTTTCTCCAAAGAACTTCTTCAGCACCTGTGTCTTCCTGTTGGTGAAACAGTGGAACATGTAGACTGCAGCCAGAAACTCCTGAATGCTCAGATGAACAAAGCAGTAGACTGGTTTCTGGAAGATCACACACTCTCTTTTGAAGATCTCTGTACAAACTCCTGAGTACACCGAGGCCTCTGT
>VVHJ01000170.1:3404-15434 GCA_015107715.1 Tylochromis polylepis | reverse complement strand
GTTTCCACATCTACGTTTTCCCTTAAAAACGTATACTTTCCCCTTCGTTTGCACCTTTCGTTTACACACAAACGGAGATGTCGCCTCTGAAAACGATTCTTTCTAAAAACGGAGGCTTTCAAAAACGATGACGCATTTTAGTCATGTGATGCAGTCATGTGACCAATTCAACTAGATGGCGGACGGCATTGTACAGCAGTTGTTTTGTTTGCTCTCAGTTTTGACGGCCCTATTAAAGATTAATATCAGTTTGTACATGCTCCAGATAGCTTTTCTTCAAAGAAGACGGAATGTAAAGTAAATAAGTAGATAAACGGCAGACGGAAATGACGCAGGTCGAATCGTCTTACGTTTCACGCATGCGCGGTACAGGAACGTAAGCGTTTTCAGTGTGGATGAACAGCTCTTCGGAAACGATTGAAAACGATAGTGTGGATGCGGAGCGTTTTTAGACGAAAACACCGTTTTCAAATTTATCCGGAGTAGTGTAAACGTAGTCTTAATAAACGAAAACAGCAGTCTGGTCTAAATATCACGCTAGATTGTTTAAAATATTTATTCACTACTCGGTAGTCTAAACAGAGACGTTTCTCTCTCCAGCCATGTCCTCCAGCTCTTCTAGGAGGTGCTCAAGAGATGTAATCTCTTCAGCAAATCTTTGATCAGCTCCAGGGTCTCTCCTCCCAGATGGACATCCCCAAAATATCTAATCCTAGGAGAAGTCCAGGAGTCATCGTAGTCAGACGCCCAAAATATTTCAAATTACTCCTTGTGATGTGGAGACGTATCGGCTCTACTCTGAGTCCCTCCTGTATGACTGAGCTCCTCACCCCATCTCTAAGGGGAAACCCTGGGAGGAAGCAGGTTTCAACAGGTCATGGCCATAGATGAGGGTCAGAATGTCGATCAATCACTTTCACACTCATCTCTCTTCACCACAACGTCGCCAGCACCGTCTTCGCTACACCAATGTCCCACTCCTCTCTCATCTGCCCTGGGTTAAGTAAGAAGTCGTCATTAGATGAACCACATCATCTGCAACAAGCAGAAAGCTTCACACCCTCTGCCCGTTGGCTGCACATTGTTATTCTATCCATCAAAGTTAAGAACAGAACCGGTGACAAAGGGCTGCTCTGGTGGTCCAGCACCCACAGGGAAAGAGTGCAAACTCTCACCGGGCCTGAACAGGATCCCAGTGAGAGCAGAGACACCATACTACCAAAGCACTCCCCACAGGACAACAGGACAAACCATGACAGATGTTGCACGATTAAACAATATTAATAACAAACATTGTTTATGTAATCAATAACCTAACTGTTTATACCAAGAAGAACAAGAAGAATTAACAATACAACAAGCTGACATCTCAGACACTAGGCCTGATGAAATGTCTGTTGCACTGCAGTAAAAAAAACCCAATGCATTGCTCTTAAGTGCCTGCACGCTATCTGTCAGCGCCGGACTGACAGTAAAATTAGCCAATTTGTCACTCTTTGTGAAACAGAACATTAGACTCAACAACCTCAAAAGCTTTTTAATCATTTCAGAATGCACTCCTACCTTGTCCTAAGGAACTTATTGTTTTCACCAACTGACAAAAGCATTGTTTGCTGTTTAAATGTTTGAAACATTTAGTGTCAATGGAAACTTCGACTGTAGCTGCTGAATATGTCTGAGTACCACCGACATTCACCGAGAGGGACGGAAATCAAATATGTTATCGATGTCACTTATCGATTCCTTATCGATTCTCTTACTGAGTCTCATCGATTCTCACTGGCTCCGCTTTGAGAGTCACCACCATCACCCGGCAGCATATCAAAAACATTACATTTGTGCAAATGAATTGCATGCTGTGTGGTCAAATGTTTGCGCATGTTCAAGGTATTTCCCCTCTTTGCTGTGATCGGCGTCACGGTCGTTACACAAAAACAGTAATGTATTACACATATTACACAGAACACTTTTCTTAAAAGTAATGCAGTACTTTACTTAAGTACTCCCAGGAGAAAGTAATGCATTATACTACATGTTATATTACTGTCATGTTACTCTGTAAACTAGCGGAAATACACTGTCTCATAATTACCAGCTAACAATATAAATCTTAGGCTACAGTCCTATGCACCAACACAAATCTCCACCCTGATGAGGACACACGTATGATCTTTCTCTTAGTATTTAGGTATGAACACAAAGCTGACGACACAAAGCAGCGATGAAAACCAGCACAATGAGACTTTAAAGAGATCGCCATGGTGATTCTGAACGGGTAAAAATGGAGGCTGCAGCCTGACTGCTCGTCAGCTTGCTACCTGTTGAAGTTCAGGGTCTGGCTGCTGGGTGGGGGTCGGCATTCGCTCGCTTTTATTATCACTCTGGGTTCTTGGCTAGCTTAACGTTAGCATGCTGTCTGGCTAGCATGCTGTCTGGCTAGCATGCTGTCCATGCAGTTGCTTCCAAAGAGCTGAAGTTGTGTTAGCAGCTTAATGCAGCTGTTTCTGTCCTGGATGCAGGTTCCACTTCACCGTCCTTTAGTGCAACAAAAACAAAAGAAATTTCCACGCTGCAGACTGCGCCACTATTTTCCTCCGACACACAACCTAAAATCAGCTGACTGTAGCACAAGTGCAAGTGGAACCCATAAGCGGGATTGATAGGCAAGCAGACTAACAATTCCAATGAACCGGACTAGTCGATTCCCATCGCTATTCACCAGAACTGACTCGGTGGCAGGATGCATCATGTTCATCAATGAGTAAATAATTTAAAAACAAAAATCACAATCTTTGCTAATTTGCTTTGTTTACATTTGGCTACCCCGATGTCCTGTTATTTAGCTTCACTGCTAACTCAGATTTTCTGTAATTGTTCTTTTTCAGTCAGTAAGATGACAGAAGAGCACAAAACATGTCCATGTCTCAACCTCTCGGTCTTCATTCTGTGTCCCAAAGGTGCCCTTAAACCTTTCCCTGTCTGCCTCTGTTTTCTGTGTTTGTTAAAAATTTAAATTAAAAAGGCATCATTTAGGCTGTCTGACATGAGAATCGACTGTCGTTGTGTTCATTAAATACAGTCCCACCCCGACAAAGGCAAAAACATATTAGGTGCGTTATGCAACATACTTGCCGTCCATTCCATTTCTTGTAATGAAGTAGTCCAATCTGATCATATCCTTGATGTATTGTGCTCTAATTTACTTCACGGTCACACGGTAACATTCAATATTGCGCCTCTAATTGGATCTGTGCTGGCTGCTGCTCCCTCCCCCCTCCATCCTTTCCCCTCCTGGTTCACCTGTTTCTTTTAGATTGCAGCGTAAGTATGTACCAAATCATTTTTACTGCTGGGATGCCTTATATAAGGTGAAAATAAATTGATCAGTAGTCTAGAATTTAGAAGAATTTAGCAAAAGTTGCAATGAGGTTGATGAGTTGGACCTTGGAAAACACATTTCTTCAAGCAATGAAACAAGAACAGTTTGATCTTTGCTTGGTTCATTTTGTTAGAGCTACATTATTTGATCTTTTTTTTATGGTTCTGCAACAGCTGCACACATCATACGTTCAATAACACTAACAGTGTACTAACAACATACCTGTATGATCGCTATAATGTTGTAATTGGGAAACAAAGAGAAGATTGGCCACCCCAGGAGCACGAATTTGTGAATCAGAGTTCTTCATAAATAAATGATTTCTGCTTTCAGGTGAAACTTTTTTTACCTTTTTAGTTACACCTCTGTGAGATTAATAATTCTTCCCCCATTCCCACTGTTTTCATGTAGTGAAGTTTGCACAGTCAGATTTTAGATCAAATCAACTAGAATGAACTGAAAAGAGATTATTTTAAGTTTAAAATCTCAGCGAACCGCAGCAGGAAGCGAACCCTCAACTCGAGCCGCGGCACCTGTGCCTTCACCTCACGGCACAGGTGAAGGCTGGACAAGGTGAGCAGGAGTGGGATTAATTTTAACTGTGGAAAACTGGGAATGATTGTTGAATTTTTTTTTTTTTTTTTTTGGGGGGGGGGGGGGGGGGGGGGGGGGGGGGGAAGCCCCACATAACCGTTTCTACACCCTGAGAGATTTGAGATCTCAGATATCTTTTATCAAGGTCTCAGAGATAAATGAGCTTTTTAGGGAATTGGCTTTTTCCACAATCATCCTTAGGAAAGGCCAGGTGATTTAAATATCAAAGCTTTAACTATACACTGACTCTTCAAACCTTGTCCCAACAATCAGAAGCAATTGGCTCCTCCAAGAAGCGTTTTAGTATGCTGAAAGCTAAAATCCTCCACAAAGCAGGAGAGGGAAAGAAACAAAGGGTTTTCATGTAGCCATTTCCTCAGTTCATAACATAATTAAGAAATTGCAGTGAACAGGAACCGCAGGGGTTAATTTAAGTTCAGAAAACTTTTTTCAGAAAGAACTGCTATAAGAATGTGAGCTTTATGGAAATGTCAGGTGGGGGGCGGGGAGGAAAAGAAAAACCTTTCATGGATCATTATCAGAAAAGTCAGCATTGGAAATTTGCAAATAAACAGCTAAGCAAGCATTTTAGAAACAAGTTCCGTGGACTGGAAAAGAAAAAAAAATTATTTTGGGGCTGCAATAAGCAAAGCTATGTTTTGTGCAGGATTTCATTAAAAAAGAAAAAAGAAAAAAAAAACACCACAGTAGCAACTGCTAAGCAAGGGGATAGATCGATCATACTTTTGGCTTGTGTTTCAGCCAGTGGCACGGGAAACATTTCAGTGGTAGAGAGAAGAATGGATTCAATGAAATACCAGCAAATTCTGCAAGCAAACACGAGACCATCTGTATAGATGCTGTAGTAGGAAAAAGGATGGCTTCTACAACAGGATAATGATCCTAAACACACTTTAAAATCCACAATGGAGTATCTCAAGAAGCACAGGCCTCTTACAGCCACCCCAACTGTGGATCACAAAAGAAAAGACAGTCAAAGGCTCTCACAGAACTTTTGTAAAGAGAAGGGTTGAAAAAGCACACCTAAAATGAAATACTCTAAGCTGGCTGAAAAATGTGTTTACAAACTATGATACTTGCCAGAGGGGGTGTTACTAAGAGCTGACCGTGCCCAGTCTCATGCTTCAGGTTCCTTCTCCTCTATTCTGAACAGTAAATGATTAAATAATTCTGCCCAAATTATCAAAGAAATGTATCTGGTTTGAAAATCAGGTCATCTATTACTCACTTTGTGTTTTCACAGGAAGAGAAATTTTAACCAAGGGTACTCAAAATTTGCAAGCCACTGTATACAGTCAGGGAAAAAATGATCCGAACCCCAGCTGATTTTGTAAGTTTGCCCATTAACAAAGAAATGATCAGTTTATAATTTCGGTGGTAGGTTTATTTGAACAGTGAGAGACTGAAAAATAACCAAAAAAAATCCAGAAAAATGCATTTCTAAAAAAGTTATAAATGAATTCGCATTTTCATGAATGAAATAAGTATTTGATCAATCAGCAAGATTTATGGCTCCCAGGTGTATTTTATACAGGTATCGAGCTGACACTGGGAGCCGTCTCAACTTGTTACCTGTATAAACGACAGCTGTCCATAGAAGCAATCACTCTATCCAGATTCCAAACTCTGCACCATGGCCAAGACCAGGGGTCTCCAACTCCAGGCCTCGAGGGCCGGTGTCCTGCAGGTTTTAGATGTGTCCTCAATCCAACACAGCTGATTTAAATGGCTAAATGACCTCCTCAACATGTCTTGAAGTTCTCCAGAGGCCTGGTAATGAACTAATCATTTGATTCAGGGGTGTTGACCCAGGGTGATATTTAAAACCTGCAGGACACCGGCCCTTGAGGCCTGGAGTTGGAGACCCCTGGCCAAGACCAAAGAGCTTTCCGAGGATGTCAGGGGCAAGATTGTGAACCAACACAAGGTTGGAATGTGCTACAAGACCATCGCCAAGTAGCTGGGTGAGAAGGTGACAACAGTTGGTGCGATTACACAGGTCTGCAACCAAAAACTGCATAGGATTATTCGACTGTTTCTTATAGATTTTTACTCACTGATACCGGGAAAAATATTTTAAAAATTCCATCTCGTCAGGTTTTCTTGCAAAACTCATGTTTGTTAGTGTAATTAACCATACAATTTCCCTTTTTAAACTGAAATCTGGTATCCTATACTTGAGTCAAAAAAAACATATCCAATAATGATTTCTTACATTAATTTGATAGTTCTAAGAGCGAGACTCAAGAGAAATACAAATAGGGGGGGGGCTCAAATGATCATGTCCCAACAGATTTATTTTGTTCATAGTGAAAGGTAAGGAATCTCAGAACAATTACGCATAGTTAATTGTAATAAAATATAGTTTTTTTCATCGCTGTTGTGCTTTTTTTTTTTTTTTTAAAATTTAATTTCCTCATGTTTTGCAGAAAAACTGTACATGATGGAGGGAAATGGAGATCATTTTTGGATTCAGCACCATAAAAAACATAAAATTTACCAAAAATATCCCACACAGCTGGAAAAAACTTCTTTTTTTTGCAGACCTGTGTTATTCACAAATGCCAGTCTCCCTCAGTCTGGAGCTCCATGGAAGATCTCACCTCGTGGAGTGATAATGAGAACGGTGAGGAACCAGGCCAGAACTACTTGGGAGGAACTTGTCAATGATCTCAAAGCAGCTGGGACCATAGTCACCAAGAAAACGGTTGGTAACTACGCTGTGATGGACTGAAATCCTGCAGTTCCCGCAAGGTCCCCCTGCTCAAGAAAGCACGTGTACAAGCCCGTTTGAGGTTTTCCACTAAACATTTCAATGATTCAGAGGAGGACTGGGTGAAAGTGTTGTTGTCAGATGAGACCAAAATCGAGCCATCTGGCATCAACTCAACTCGCCGTGTTTAGGGGAGGAAGAATGCTGCCTACGACTCCAAGAACACCGTCAAACATGGAAGTGGAAACATTATGTTTTTTCTGCCAAGGGGACAGACAACTGCACCGCATCAAAGGGAGGATGGATGGGGCCATGTACTGTCAAATCTTGGGTAAGAACTTCGTTCTCTCAGCCAGGGCATTGAAAATGGGTCGTGGGTGGGTATTCCACCATGACAATGATCCAAAACACTCGGCCAAGGCAACAAAGGATTGGCTCAAGAAGAAGCATATTAAGGTCTTGGAGTGGCCAACTCAGTCCCCAGACCTTAATCCCATAGAAAATCTGTGGAGGGGGCTGAAGGTTCGAGTTGTCAAACATCAGCCATGAAACATTAATGACTTGAAGAGGAGTGGGACAAAATCCCCCCTGAAATGTGTGCAAAACTTGTGGCCAACTACAAGACATGTCTGACCAACAAAGGTTTTTCAACCAAGTACTACAGCATGTTTTGCAAAGGGGTCAAATACTTATTTTATTCATGAAAATGCTAATTCATTTATAACTTTTTGAAATGCATTTTTCTGGATTTTTTTTTTCCATTATTGTTCTGTCGCTCACTGTTCAAATAAACCTACCACTGAAATTATAGACTGATCATTTCTTTGTTAGTGGGCAAACCTACAAAATCAGCTGGGGTTAAAATAATTTTTTCCCTGACTATATAACCATCACATGCTATGTCTCAAAATAGCAGTATTGGGGATTAAAGATGATTGGTATTACTGTTGCATTGCTCTTTGAATGCGGGACAAAAATTATCCACTGCAAACCTGTCTTTCCAGTGTTCTTCATCGTGGTCTGGTTAGAAGACTCTGTGTTGAACTTGTCAAGCTCCAGCTTCAGGTACTCCTGAGAAATTTGAGCTTGTTCATCTGCAATGTCCACAGGTGATTGGTTGTTTCCGGCACATTCTGGGTATAAGGCTGCCCAGCCTCGAGGTCCATGGCTTCCTGCAGAAATAAAAGACAAGATGTATGATGATTATGTACAATGCAGACTAGCCCCTAGAAATCACATCTGTCTAAGCATACTGGCTCTGACACATACATAGAAACCCTGACAATATTACTGGAATAGCAGCAATAAGAATTCTGTGCTATATTCACCGAGCTGCAGTGCCTTCTAAATCTGTTCGCACCCCACCCTCCCACTGTAGGGAAAAACATGTAAACATTATGGAAATTCATCATCAGTGTAAAGGAAATTCCAGTCTTAATTGTCTATGTATATGATATAAATATCCATAGGAAGCATAATCCAATCATGCTACACTAATTGAAATTGAGCCTACAGTGGACACAGAATTAATGGGCATCCATCTCTCCTATGTTTAAAACAAAGCAAAATATATCAAAAAACATACAATAAATATTTAAACACATTCAACAGAAAATACTCCAGATTAACCATTAATCTGCTGTGTGTGCTGAAAACGAACTTCCTGTAACATCATCATCCACTGTCTGCACTTTTCTAATCCTCTATCCCCTACAGTGGCGGCGCTACAAAGGAATAATCCACAACCGACAGGGGTCCCCTTGATCTCTTCTCGGGTACAATTGGCCAATGCAACAACAAAAGCTGAGGGGATCAAGGGAACAAGGAAGCATGCATGGATTTTAACTTTTCTGGGTTAACACAATATTCATCATCCTATTCCCCACAGACATAGGGCAACTTTGCTACAGGCTCATGAAAAAGATATAAGAACCCCTCTTCATACGAACACGCTGAATCAAGGGTGGCTTTAGGCCTTGCTGCATTTAAATACCTTGCAGCCAATGAGACTGTGCTCAAGTTTCTTAAAATGACAGTGTGACATTTAAGATTACTTGGAAATAATCAGTGTTTTAACATATTGACCAGAGAACAAATATGCACTTGAAGGGTGTGCAGCCCGAGGAAGAGAAATTGCTTTATTAATTGCTCCAATAAAAAGGGCCAGGTTCTGAAAAGTGCACTAAAAACAAGGAAATATCTCTGATTTGTCCACCAAATTCACAAGACCACCTACAAGAGTATAGAATAATAAGGTCTGAATGATAGTGAAATGTTTAAATGGACTGGAGCTACATTTCTAACTAATGAGTACATCTACAGAGCGGGATTATATTTATCTGTCATGATTGTAGACTTACCAATGTATTTGTACCAATATAAACCCTAATATTTCATAAAATGAAAGAGGACTCCATTATGAAAAACCAGTAATACTATGAGGCAAGTGAAAGCTGCTTGCCAATCATGAATCCCGAAAGGATTTACATAAAATGGAGCAAATGTCGACTATGATGCAATACAATGTTATGTGCACAAAAGTTTGTTAAGCCTTTGTGTAAAAGAGTACATTTTTCCCTTATTATGTTTAATTTGTATTTTGCAAATAAGGTAGCTACTACCTTGCTATCTAAGACCAATTAAAAAAAAAAAGGTAATTTTTAAATGACAGTTCTGTAATCTATTAAATTTTCCATCAACAATGGAACAACTGCTTCCTATAATATAAAAAATTGCTTGCTACTAAGGCAAACCTCACAGCAAAACACCAAATATCTAGTAATTCAAAGTGATTTTATAAAGCAAACAAGCAAAAACATCCTTGGGATCACAAAGCAGTTGGATTCTTATATTGAGTCATTTAAAAAAGAAAACAAAAAAACCTAATGCTTAGAATCACAAAATTCTTTCACTGGTTAAAGAAAATCCGATGTAACTAAAATCAAGGCAACCTTTCAAGTAGGTAATCTCGTTCAAAATTCTAACAATCATTTCCAAGAAGTTGCAAACCACTGGACATACTCAAGAACAGGAAGGACAGATTAGACTTAGACAACTTGTAGCTTCTGTCAGAATGACGGGAAGAGAAAAGAATGGAGAAGGAAAGGAACAGCTCATGATTGAAAGCATACCACATCAATCTGTCAATCATATTGGAGGCAATGTTATGGCTCTGGCATGCATGACTGCCAACAAAACCAGGCTGTTAACAGAAGTAGCAGGATGAATTCTGAAGTGTATAGGGCTATGCTGTCTGCTCAGATTCATCCAAAAGCTACAAAAACTGATTGGACAGAGCTTCACAGTGCAAATGGATAAGACCCAAAGCACACTGCAAAACCAACCCAAGAGCTTCTCAATGCAGCACCCCCCCGAAAAAAAAACCCTAAAGAAAACCCCAACAAAAAACATAATATTCTTCAGCAGCCAAGTCAGTCACATGATGTCAACCCAACAGAGCTCGCTTTTCAGTTGAAGGCAGAGAGATGTTCAAACAACCATCAGCTGAAGGTGACTGCAGTAAAAGCCTGACAGAGCATCTCAAGGAGGTTCTAGATGTCAGTCATTGAAAGCTAAAAATTTTCATCCAAGTATTAAAAACAATTCCTACATTTAAAATTTGTAATTTTGTTCATTTACTTTTGAGCCACTGGAAATGGAGAACTGTATAAAAATTGTACTGTGTGATCCCTAAATAGAGAAAATCTTGGTTAAACCTCTTAAATTAAAGCTGAAAATCTACAGTTCAATCACATCTTGACTGTTTGATTTAAAATCAACTGTGGTAGTATACACAGGTATAATTATATATGGTTCTCAGATTGAAAATTTGTTTGGTTACCAACGTTGCTGATAAAATTGTACACATTTGAGGTAGTCGTACAGTTGGCCACGACTTGCTTCAATCTCATTTGTGTTTGCAGAAAATGTATGTTTTCTTTGGCAGAGTGGTCTGAAATGCCTCCAGCTGCTCTGAATGCTCACCATTTCCCTAACTGACAAAGCAAGCTATGTGGGCAAGCAAAGATACAGATTAAAAAAATAATTGAATAAATTGAATAAATCATCCTAAAAACTGTTCTGGTTCTCCAGTGGGCAATTTCAACCCCCATTCTCTTGCTTTTCCCCTTCTCCTTTATCCCCCTCAGTGAATCGTGGCAATCGACAACAATTTCAGATGTTACCGAGATCCACAAGGTTTCACAGACCATGATAACATATTTCAAAAACGAGTAAGTTACAAAATATAAAAATAACTTTGAATGATTGTTGGTAAACAATATCATATTCAGTCATAAAGTTCAGGTGTAAATGTTAATAAACTAGCACATTGGATTGACTGTGTGTGTAAAACTGTAATCTTTTGCTAATTTTCCATTGAAACAAACATTACATCCCATTTACTGCAAGAGAAATAATTCAGCCTTTCAAGAAGAGAAAGGGAGGAGCAGTGCTAATATCAGATAAGTGCGGGTTACACAGCAGTCGATTAATCTGTCTCATCACCATCCATCAGAATGACTATAATCCTAGCGGTTAAGCCTTTCTCATTGCAGCCTTGCCTCTCTATAAGGCTGAGGTGAAGAAATTTTGAAAAAAAAAGAAGGTGGTACTGGTTCTAAAATGCATTGAAATGATGTATCTGAAACATTACACACTATAGGTATTTTCAACTACACCAAGTATGTGGCTCTGTGAGAAGAGCTCCTGCAATATTTATTCTACTGAAAATCTTTTGTGCCATCAAGTAGTTCAATGAGTATACCGGATTTTATGAGCATATATATGACAAACAAAAATAAATGACTTACTCTTATGCAACAGCTCCTATCTCAGGAATATCTCCAGTTTAAACAGAAAATCACAGCATGGTTCAGCAGCTATGAATCACCACTCACATTTACAATTCGCCGAGGGATTCAAAAAGGGTGAAAGAATGAAACTAAATGGCAGTTCAGCTGGTAACTGCAGGCATGATTAGAAACATGGTTGTGTGACTTTTCAAGACCGGTTGCAAGTTAGAAATATCAAGTTCTTCAGTTCCACAGCAAGAAGAGCTACAGTATAAGCTAGATGCTGCTCAGATGCTGCACAGACACTAAATTAATAAATACCCAGCGGTAGCAAAACTCAACTGAACACAGTAGCTCACAAATGTGATCATATGGTGTAGTTAGAAAATAAGAAAGTGGTATTTGATCAAATTAAATAACGCTGCCAAATACTTATGTTAACATGGTGGTTATAAATTTCACTGACTTTACAAATGGAATGAGACATGCACTGCTTCACCAACAGGGGAAGAGATAAAAAAAATTAAAAT
>VVHJ01000169.1:2821-16510 GCA_015107715.1 Tylochromis polylepis | reverse complement strand
CAGAGTATGATGTGCTTTGAGGTAACAGCCAAGGAAGATACAGTGTGTGTGTGTGTGTGTGTGCGTGTGGTTTTGTTTGTGTGTGTGTTTGTAGAGTCCCTTCAAACAGGCTTCCTTTGGGTGTTTTGTGGCTGGCCAGTTCAAATCAATATTGTTAATAGGTTGTGTGTGTGTGTGCACTAATGCAGCTCATGTAGAGTCCCAGCTCTCTCTCTATTTCAGAGTCAGCTCATCTTCTTTTTAGTGGAAGACACATTTTTGGTCTGCTGTCCCCAGCGCCATGCTGTAGGTGTTGCGAGTCATGTTTGTCTGTCACAATCAGTGTCCTCCAGCCCTGACGTCCAAGTATCTGCTGGGGTTTCTGTCTCCCTCACTTGCGTGAACTTGACTTTTTCTCTTAGTCTTCTTCGTCTGGCTCCTTGCCCTGTCTCTCTCTAAATGCCTCCTGTCTGTTTAATTCTCTGTGTCGTTAGTTCTGTCTCTGTGGGTGGGCCTTGTGACTCTCTGTGTGATTATGACAGGCTGTCTATAGGGAGGCCTGCTGTTGCCAGAGCGGCTAACCATAAAGTTCAGTCTGCCTGTAGGTCTGAGAAGCTTTTCGTCTCTATTTCCTCCTCAATGTATCTTCGCTATGCTTTGTAGGCCTCTATTAATATTGGTTTGTGTCTATCAGTGGATTAACAAGCATCTGTCTCCCTCTCTCCTCTGCTTCCTCCGCTCTTTTGCATTCCCAACAGTGAGAGACAGAAGGAGAGGAGTCCATTCCTCCTGGTGTGGTGACACCAGGAATTTCCTCTTTCTCTCTGCTCCACTTCCTCTCTCTCGTCCCCCCAGCGCCATCCCCCCCTGCCACCATGACACTGCTGGCCTCCGAGAGGTCGCTTCTCATCCGGAACAAGTTCCGCTCAGGTGAGGATTTGAGCTCATGCCAATTAAAGGAGAGAATGACTCATTTTCCCACAACAATGGGATCATCTCAGGCACACATGCATGATCATCAATATGTTGAGGTGAAGTGTTTGCGAAGATTATTGGCTAGTCAGTCACACTGTTGATCATGTGATCAATCCAGTGAAGGCTATTGATCATGGCAAATGGATTTAGTGATTGTTCCCTACAGACAGACATATGGAGATGTCTTGAACAGAAGTAAAGGCTGCTGACCCCTCTGGCTCTCTTCCACAGCATGTCTTTTATCCTGTCTTCCTTCTCTCATCCCAATTGGTCGTGGCAGATGGCCGCCCCTCCCTGAGCCTGGTTCTGCTGGAGTATTCTTCCTGTTAAAAGGGAGTTTTTCCTTCCCACTGTTGCCAAAGTGCTTGCTCATAGGGGGTCATATGATTGTTGGGTTTTTCTCTGTATGTATTGCTGTATGGTCTACCTTACAATATAAACGCCTTGAGGCCACTGTTGTTGTGATTTGGCACTGTATAAATAAAATTGAATTGAATTGACCCTGAGGATAAAGATCTCTGCATGTTACTGTCTGACACTTCAATCAGGACATGGGCTGGTTTGTTGTGCTTATGGAAAAAAAAAAAACTGACAGTGGGTCTTTACCAGAAAAGTAATTATTTGAAGGTTCTGAAAACCAGATTTCAAATCTATGTCTCATTAATAATTCAGAACAATCAGACCTTACCTATAAAAAAACCCCCCTCAGAGTTACCATTATTATTATGTTAAAAATGTAACAGTGAAAAGCTCAGCGAAGCTGCTTCACCATGATGGTGAGTGTGGTTTGATCAGATTTGAATGACAGTTGTCCAGCAGCAAAAGCAAATGACCCCACAATTATCTTCAGATGTTGGTTCTAATATTGCTAAAGTAGGAAGAGGTGCACAAAACCTTCTGACTCTCGTCCACATCAAATCAGCGACTAAGGGTTTGCACAAAAGCAGAAATCCCAAACGTAAAATAGGCACAAATGGCCTGAGTTTAAAGGAGAATGATGTCTTCATGCATTCCTACCAAAATGTAAATATCATTGTCAGTGATAGGTGTGATAATAACCTAACAGTGAACCATTCAGGAGGCAGCCAGCAGTCTGTGACAAATAGCATTAGGCAACCCTTCCCAAGCTACACGATGCTAGTTTCCCCAACAAGTTTCAACGGCTGCTGCTGAGTTCCCACGCAGCTGTTGTAAACGGCTGGCAAAATAGAACGGCGAGAAAATGACACAGACAGTCCCCTAGGTGTGCAAACACCTGCTGGAAAACGTGATTCTATAAGCAGCTGCTCTGTTAGAAAGCGTATATACACATAGCTGAGCTGGAGGAATATATTTTATCTACCACTATATCCAACTTGTTGATCCCTTTGTCAGCCAGGATTATGATTGCACTTAATTCGAACTTGGCCGTGCACATATTAGATGATGACATCCAACTGAATAAAATAACAGTGATTATTTATAGCTTGTGGCCACTTAAAACAAAGTATCTGATAACTCTTTGTTTTTGTCAGCTTTAAAGCTGTCGGCTCTTCATCTGGAGCGTCCCTGCAGAAATATTTAAAGATTTTAAGAGAATTGCTGACGTTTTGGTGCAAAAAGGGAAAATGTATGATATTATATTTATTTGGACCTTCAGGAACAGTTAACTTCCGTAACACTGCTTCCCTATCCTGTTTTCAGCCCAGGGGACTGATATGTAAGGCTGCTTTAAATCCAGATCTAGAAAAATTTTAAACTTTTGAGTCAGAAAGGCAGGAAAGAGCAGGACGAGTATAGTTAGTAGCACAAATGAGAGTGATGTGAGGAGGAGGGCATGCATGAGAGACTTGTGGAGAGAACGGGACAGCTGAAGGGGGGGATGGGGGCAACAGAAATAGACATACTGAGAGATAAATAGTTATTGCCCTCAACCCCCCCCTCAAGCAGTCCTCTCCTCCCCTCCCCGTGTAAGGTCTCTCAGGTCTCAATGCTCACTGAAATGTATCGTGGGGGAGTGGGGGTGGACTTTGTGTCACGGGCCCAGCCCTTCCTTGCTTCACCTGTTTGTGTGTGTATGTTAATATTTGTGTGCTGGCATTCAAGGAGATATATAATCTACAAGCACTGCAAAGTCATGGGGTAATATGAGTTTGAAGGCCATATCATTTAACAGTGAGTGTGCTGTCTAGCATTGCTTAACTCTGAGCTTCCTACGTCAGCCTGATTTCTTATTCCAGATATGTAATTTTGCCTTCAATGAAATGAAACTAATGTACTGTTCCATCAGTGCAATATTTAATCATTTTCTTGGTAACACAGCTCAATCTTGTCTTTCAGTCCTGCAGCTGAGGATTCAGAACCGAAGGCTGAGTGAAATCAATGCAGACTCAGGTTAGTCTACGTGTATCATTAACATTGTGATTGATCCATGTACACTATGACTGCAGGGTGCATTTCATATTAATGATCTTCAAGTCACTTCTTTTCAGTGGAAGGCAATTGCTCATTGATTTGCCTAGTTTTGGGTTGTTGTTTTTTTTTTTTAGATTTTACTATACTGACCTTTTCGTTTTTTGTAACAGCAAAATGGTTGGATTAATGCTGAATTTATTTATATATTATTTATTTATATATTATATATTTGAAAAAAATTGTTGGTACATTAATCTACAAAATTTAAATAAGGCTCTAGGTTTGATCTGCAGTAATCAGAAATCTGGAGACGTGAAGAAGTAAATACTGACTTCATGTAGGATATGAAACCCACCTTCTTAGGTTAAAGTCCTCAGTTTAACCCTTTGTTTTAGTGGATCTTGGTTTCACAGATTTTTTACTGCTCTTTATACTACTTGACTGATCTGGTCTAAATAAAAAACAATGACAAAACAAAATAAATAAATAAATAAACACATACATTTATTATTATTATTTTTTAGGTTTTTCTTAGCCTTTAGACAAACTGGTGACCTGACCTGGTTGTAACCTGCCTTTCACCCCATTATGGTTAGGCTAGGCTCGAACCCTCCCTTTGGATAAGTAATTAATCAGATGAATGGGTTTGGTTTTCTAAAGCCTTTAACACAGTTAAAAGGAGTTGTGAGCATTTAGTTCCCACTCAGACTTTTTAAAATTACAATATATTAAAAAGGTACTTTAGTTTTTTGTGTTTTACAATCTACCTCACTTTTAATATTGTTGTATTTTATCTAGGTGAATAATTCCAGCATTACCAAAGAAAAAATGCAATGGATAAAATAAGAAAATAAGAGTAATTTTTATACCGTAGACATGATGAAAATATATACCAGCTACTTTATTAAATACACCTTGCTACTATTGGGTTGAAATGGTCAGCAACAATACTCAGGTAGGCTGTGGGATTTAACAATGCTCTGTTGCTATTTGGCTCAAAAGTGTGCCAAGAAAATATCCTCCACACCATTACACCACCAGCAGCAGCCTGAACCACTGATACGAGATAGGATGGATCCATACTTTCATGTTGTTTATGCCAAATTCTGATCCTATCATCTGAATGTGGCAGCAGAAACTGAGACCCAGAGAACTGCCACTCACTGGATAGTTTCTCCTCTTCGGACCATTTTCCGTAAACTATAGAGATGGTTGTGCAGTAAAATCACAGCAGATCAGCAGTTTCTGAAATACTCCCACACTCGTCTGGGACCAACGACCATGTCACATCCAAAGTGACTTAAATCACCTTTCGTCCTCATTCTGATGTTCAGTTTGAACTTACAAAGGAAGCTTAAATGCATTTGGTGCCACGCCATTGGATCATTATATATTTGCATTAGCATGCAGGTGAGTATGTGTACCTAAAAAACTGGCTGGCAATTGTAGATATTACTCCATATGTAAAAACACATTTTTATTTTTACTTTAAGTCTACAGCTGTCAGTAGATATGCACTTTATTAGAAAGGGGAAAAGTTCACATGCAATTAAGACACAAGGATAAATATATAAAGCTGGAACAATCAACAATCATCATCTGAAGATGTGAGCGTAAATTGTGTCACGCACAAAATTCAAAGTGGCGAGTGCAGAAATATATTTATTAAAAAAAAAACCCAAACAATCCCCGTCTGACAGGCAGGCACCTTTCTTCACTTCCCTCCTGGCTGCAAGTTGCTCAGTTTTTGATGCCTGCCAACACAAAAGAGTGTCTGAGATGCTTCATGCTGTAACTTGGAAGGATCATTTGAAAGCTGACACTGCTTTGTTGATGCACCCCTTCACCTGAGTTTCTATTCTTCTAGGCTACTGTTCTCTAAAACACACTAATATGAGAGTTTGGATTAAGAAAAACAAATCATCTTTTTTTAAAAAAAACTCTGCTTTGTCACATTTCATCTTTAACCGCAGTCTGTCTGATTGGAACAGGGCTGAAATCCACGTGTCCGCCTCAAAAAGCTGAGAAAGACCAGGGTGAAACTCTGGTGAGTTGAATACTGTCTCTTTTTAAAAAAAAACATATATACAGCAGCAGGACATTCTCACACTTCACATCAAACACCGATTTTGAAGCATCCAACACATTTGAACCCTCTAAATGTCTTCTTTTTAAAAAAAAATCCTTTATGAATCTTGGTTGGTGATTATATTAGTAAGAGTCCAAATGTCAGGTTACTGCTGTTTGTTCACAAGAAATATAATTCTTTATTAAGTCTCTTCTCACCTAAAGAAAACTAATTTGCACTAGTTTCAATAGCAAATCTTACAACACCTTGCAATAATTCTGAGGGAAATCCTGGTGTAATAATATTTCATTAGGTTGCACTGACAATAAAGTTTTATTCAACTTTCCTCTGGGCCTTGGCTGTTGGTTTGACCCACTGTTTCCTGATGCAGCGTCTAACTGATGATGGTGCCACTCAGAAGTTGCCTCCTGGTGGTCTGAACGCTGAAACTGCACAAGGTGATACCATGCCCACAGTAACGTTGCTGTCTCCGCCTTGCTTTGCTCTGTATGCTCCCAGCATAGCTCACTGTAACACACTTCCCCTCCTGTCCATTTCTCTCTGTCTGCGTTATATCATATCTGTGCTGTTCTCCGCTCCCCGTCGTACAGTAGTAGTAGTAGTGCAAAGATGTGAAGTGTGTAAATCTCACAAAGGGCTTTGTGTTTCATCAGCTGTCAGCGAGAATGAAATGTGACCTTGTAGCACACTGTAACGCTGCTTCACATGCAGCTGGCAGGACATATCAGGGATTGACAGCACGTGATAAACCTGCCAATCCAGGAATCAGAGTCATCATTTTCTGCTATTACTGACATCTCCCTCTCTCATCATGCCACTCACCTCCTTCTCCACTAACCTGCCTTTTAATTTTAAAGCACTATGATTATAGCATCTGGCTTTTCAAAATGTCTAATTTCCTTAATAGTCCTTCTGTGACATTTTAAAAATGTTGTGTGATTGCACGCGTGTGTGTTGCGTTTATTTCCAAGGGAATACATTTCCCCATGGGCAGGCGTGTTTACTTGTTTTTGATGCCTGTGCTGCTTTGAATCGGGACTGATCGCCTGTGGCAAAGCTGTTGCGCACGCTCACATCGCATATGTTCTGAAATCCTGTTGCTTCACTTTCTCCGATCTTGCCTCTTTCCACTGATCTCCCATCTGTCCCATTCTCCTCATTTATCTGCACTATCCCTCCCACTTTCTCCCACCCGTAGAGCGGACTGCGTGTGGGGCCCACAGGCAGAAGAAAGCTCGCCAGGACCTCACTGAGAGGATACAGCGCCTGCCTAAACCTGTGGAGCAGCAGCTCGAACACACGCTGCCGCTGGAGAACGGTGAGTCAACACGCATCTGCATGAACCACCGCACACTTTTTTTCCCCCCAGCCTTGTCTTTTGACCTTACATCCTTTTGTTTTTCATTTCCTCAGGTCCTGCCTCCTTCCCTTTGACTGCTGATGTCTTCGAAGATGACATCTCCTCCTCATCCTCACCCACAGAGCAGCACAGCACTCACCAGTCACCAGCTTTTTCTTCATTGCCGAGGCTCTCAGGTGACCAATTACTGAGCAACTGCTCGGCTCTGGTCCCGACCCTTAACCACGGTCCCTGTCATGCTCAGGTGAGGGAATGGCACTGAGTATATAGTTTTAATAAAAACACACATATTTTGGAAAAAATGTCTAATATGAGTTCTCAGTAATAACCACGGACAAACACATTAAAGCATATATTCAGTAGCTGTTGAGTTTATAAATAGCTTCATATGTCAGCTCTAATAATTTGATACTCTGCCTTCAGTCTGGGTTGGCAGTGCTCCCGGGAACCGAGGGCATCAGACAACCTATGAGTGTAAAGCTGAGTGACTCAAACTCCATGGCAACGACTGGGAGGCCGACTGGGATGTATCTGACCTCTCAGACCACACCCCTGCTGCCAAAGGTAACCTGGGGTTAATGCATGTTCCTCCACATACAAGCCCCACTGCTTTAAGCTACATGGAAAAAAAAAGAAAAGCCATGCACATCTTGGTGCTGAGAAAGGACGGTTTGTGGAAAATTCAAATTTCTGAACTTCTGAGTTGCTGTCTTAAATTCTTAAATTATCACAAGCCACAAAACAAAGCACATGACATAGCATTAGAAAAAAAACTCCCTTACAAAACATCTTTTTTTAAATACTGTAAATCTTATGCAAATCGTGCATCTCCAACAGTTTGTACTCCATAAAGGACACATGCTGAGCAGCTGTCATAGATGCTTTTTCTTTTTCTATTTTCTTCTATTTCCTGTTTTTGGTTGTTCTCATTCAGAGCAGATCATCTGTTTCCATTTCTTCCAATCTTCAGCATCTTTGTCTGCATCTTCTTCTGTCACGCCAACCACCTGCGTGTCCTCCCTCATCCATAAACCTCTTCTTTGGCCTTCCCTATTTCCCACTCGCCCAGCTGCTCCAGCTTTCCCAACATTCCTCTCACAGTGTACCCAGTGTCTCCCCTCTGCACGTGTCCAGACCAACTTAACCTCACCTCTCTTCTTGAACCATCCAACCTGAGCTGTCCCTCTGATGTACTCATTTCAAAATCCTGTCCATCTTTGTCACTCCAAATGCAAATCTTAGCACTTTTAATTCACCCGCCTCTGGCTATGCCTCATATGTAACAGCTGGTCTCACTAGCATCTTGTAAACTTTCACTCTTGCTGGTACACATCTAGCTTTCATATATACTACTGATCTTTACTGTATGTGGGAATGGATGTAATAAAACATCCACAGAGAGGGGGAGACATAAACTGCATCATTAACCCTTCTGGAAGCCTTTGACCCTAAAAGTCTAAATCATGGACTGTGACCTCAGACCAGTTTCATAAGTGAATAACCTGGGTCATGTCACTAATATTGCTACTTTGCATGTAATACTCTCTGCTTGTATTGTTTCTCTTTTGTATGCTTCACTTTTTACTTATAGTCCACTTTTTAAATTTCCTACAATGTTACATAGAAAAGTGTAAAAATGGATGTTTTGCTACATATAGCTAATAAAAATCCTATGTGGGTGCTATCTGGTGTGTTGATCATTTTCTTTTTGTCGTATGCAACATTTACATCCAGGAAACAGCATTTACGTCTTACGTGTGTATGTGCTTGCTGTAGAGGTACTCACAGCAGGTGTACAACGTGAGAGATAAAAGAGCACTGTAGAGGTCTTTAACCTTACAGGATGGTCACTCCTGTTTTTTTTCTTCAGAAACAATGCTCAGCTGTAAACTGCTCTGCATTCATTAATGTCAATTTGCACTTCTGGGGAGCTCAGTGTTTGCCCCAGAGGTTAACGCATTCACACACGAGCAGCTTGGTTATATGTCGGAAGCCTGCGCATGCTGTCATCTGGAGATTTGTGAGGCATTTATGCATTTCATGTAGCTTTTTTTGTAGTGTGCAGCTAATGATTTCATATGTGAAATGACTCGTTTGTTTTTTTTTACTCTTATATGGTTTATATAGTGTTCTTGAAATAACTCACAAGTTTTCTAAATGTGTCTTTATAGACAGCTCGGCCTCCCAACACCCCCTGCACCTCAACTCTGCCTCACTCCCTTAGCTTCACCCATCTCCCCCGCCCACGGAAACCACGGGACACCAAGCCTAAAATGAGGAAACTCAAATATCATCAGTACATTCCTCCAGACCAGAGAGGAGGGGCTGGGACAGGAGGTACCAGTATAATTGGTTTACTTAAACAGCAACACTCATTCATCAGATCAAGGTTTGCTCAGGTGATAAAGTGTTTGAGTTTAGCCAGAATATTTACGTATTTTTAGGGGTGGGAGCCAAACAGAAGTGCCCTAACCCTACCCAGTCCTTAGACCCAGCCTATTCTGATCTTCTGAAACAGCAGCAGGTCTTCCTTCAGCTTCAAATCCTCCAGAACCAGCAGCAGCAGCAACAACCACAAGAACAGATTACTGTTGTACCCAGGTACACGAACAGATTAATGGCTGATACAGTGTCAGGTAATTTATTATGATCCTACTCAGCTGCTCTTTAGCCGAGTTCATGCTTCTGTTGTTCTTTTAGTGGGGAATCTGGTGATCTTCTGAAGTCTTCAGGAGCCATACCACAGAATCCCCAGCCTCTTCCTGCCACAACCAACCACACCCCTACGAACACAAACCCTCCATCCAAGCCTGAGCTTCTCCCTGCTAATCTGGTTGATTTAACAGTAAGAAAACCATGTTTATCAGAAAACAGAGATGCTGAAATGGCTTAAAATGTTTGAGAAATGATCCACAATTAAAGGAAACCAAATACCTACACTAGTATCTTTCCAATAGTAGCCTCCATTTCTCCTTCCTCAGGTGTCAGAGTTACGGCAGCAGCTGCGTAAGCGCGGCCTTCCTGTCTCCGGCACAAAGCCTGCCCTATTGCAGCGTCTTCGTCCTTTCCAGCTTCCCAGTGCTTGCCTCACCCCCACTCCCCTTAGTCAGCTGGCTACCAGCCCGGAGCCACTCACCCCCTGCCCCTCATTGCCATCCAGCCAGAGCCCTGGCTCCAGCTCCAGCTCTGGGCTAGACTCGCCCAGCAGCAGCCCGAACCAGCAGCTTTACATCCAGGATAGGGCAATTCCTAATGGGATTCTCAGCAGTGCTCCAAATAGAGTTCCAAATGGAATTCTAAACACTGTCCCAAATGGTTTCACAAATGCTGCATCAGTCAGTTTGGCGGGGGAACCATGCAGTCTCACCAACACGGTCTTCTTAGCTCCTGCCAGCACTGCCTCAGGAACTCCAAGTCCCAGTCTTCCCATGTCATCCTCCTCACCCCTACAGTGTGGGACTGAGAAGGAGCAGCAGCAGCAGCAGCAACAACAGCAGGAGCTGAGTGTGGAGCTGGAGATGAGGGAGAGAATAAGGAGCAGGCCCAGAGACCGCTCCACATGTTCCAGCAATGAGGTGCGGAAAGACAGACTCAGATTTCTGGTGTGACAGATGTTGATACGAGAAATGATCGTTTAATGATGTGACTGCTTTATGAAAATCTTTTACCACCAGTCTTGTGGAGGATCCCTCCATCCGTTCCTGCAACAGGATCCGGGATGCTCTAGAGGGAAGCCAGAAACAGATGCACACGCAGAGGTGTTGTTTACACAGGTAAACATACAAAACAGAGCACACATGTCCTGGATAAATGGATATAAATTATTCTGCACAGTGGCACACTAAACAGCCTTCCATCTAGGAACATTTCTCAAACATGCAAACATGCGCATACGCCACCTGTCAAACAATTTATCTCTTCTTTCTAATCAGGTGTTTTGCTGCCAGCCCTGTGATGCAATTGGCAGTGACTTTGAACTGCCAGTGCAGATTACAGCAAGTCCTATTCAGACCTTACCCTCTGTTCGCAGCTTGGAGGAAGAGCTACAGGAGGCTATCCAGAAAGCACAGGTCAGGAGTCTTTGGATGAACAGGAGATCACAAGGAGTTTCTTTTGTTCTGTGAAATGAAGTATTTCTCCTTTTCTTTGGCTAACAGATGGACCCTCGGCAGTCCATTGATGACATTCTAGATGAGCCTATTACTTCTGTCGGTGAGTCTCACACAATTAATAAAGAATTCCACTTGACTAACACTCGTATTGCTTTCATCGTCTAATTCTTTGTACTGCCTCGCTTTCAGACTCCGTCAATGTGTCTGACCATAAATCTCCCGCCCACTCAGCCCGTTCTCCTTCTCCTCTTCAAAATGATCAGTCCCAGGCTTCCCAGCAGCACCACAAGGATGACAACTCCCTGCTTTCGCCTCTTTGCTCCTCTCTCTTGTTGGAGCTTCCTCCATCCCCTGCTGTAATAAACCCAAGCCAGGTAGTGCCACTTCCTCCTCCACCGCCCATCTGTACCTCCCCATTGCCATCCACCAGGAGGTCACGGAAACGACGGGCTCCAATACCATTTGACGCTGCTGACTGGCTTGAAACGCTGTCGTCCGGCCTCCGCCCTCTGACCCCACCAGCGGCCCCCTTTGTAGAGCCAGACTTGAGCCTGGATTCAGATCTAAATGTCAATCGAGTGCTAGACCTGATGATAGAGCAGTGGTGAGGACTTGTGAGGGGTGATCACTCATTATTTGTCAGTTCAGCTGTAAGAGTCACCAGCTCCACGCAATGTCGAGAGCTGGATTCATTGCAGCGATCGGATCCAGCAGCTTTGATGGGACAATGAGAACACAAACACATGTGCACACTTGCACCCTATGTACACTCGTAGTGTTGTTTAAAAGCACTTGGGCTCAGCCAGAAATGGCAAACAAGCCACACATCTGTGGATTGACACACTCCACAGCACAATGCTTGCAGTGCAAAACAAAAGAAAACCTGGTGGCATATTAATTTAAACATGCTTCCTGGCTGTGCTGGGAGAATGTTGTTTCTGACTTATCTCCAAAACCCGTTGTCAGATTGGGTTGAGTGTGGCCCCTGGTGTTGACTCAGTCATTGAGTCCTAGCCATTCATAAAGCCCATTCAGAGTGTGTAAAAGCCAGGCAGAGCGCACAGCTTGTGTGTGGCTCCAGACCTTAACCCTGATGCCAGACACACAGTCAGCATACAAGGGGAGAAAGCTGGCAGGAGCCACACACAGGAAGTGTGTGTACATGCTTGTGTGAAAGTGTGATCTGTGTGTGTATATGTCTGCTTTCCATATGACTGACTGTGCGAGTGCACACATGACTGCTCTTGTCTGTATGTGTCCACATACAATGCATCCAGGTGTATTTATCAGCATCCGAGCCAAAGCACTTGTAGTTATTTGTTTGTTTGCAATTAAGCGTGCCTGCTTGCGTGTGGCATGACTGATCTGTGAGAGGATACACGTGAAAAACACAGAAGAGAGGCCACGAATTTACAGTAAGTGTCCACTTCCTAAAGCAGACATTTAATTGTGGTCCCTCTGCCAGTGGGCAGTAACTCCAGTGTAGTTATCCTGTGTAATCATCAGAACAACCACATTACCTTGTTCAAGCCGCCATCCTCCAGAAGAGCAATCAGGAAGCCACCCCCAAAAATAGTCCCTGTACAAATGCACCAATCAGCCAAGTGAGACTTTCCTCATCACTTTGCAAAAACAGGTGGTCATTTTGTTCCCTGATTAACCCCCAACAGTGTCTGGCCCGCTCCTCTGTGCTTATCCTGCAACTAGCAAGCCAGATTTAGCACAATTTATAACCCAACACCAAGGCAACACCTGTTCACTTACTGCAAATAAATTCCTCAAATTTATTGCTAAGAATATTAAATGTTTGGTGCATATTTCAATATACAAATGGACCATTAATATTAAGAGAAAATGTATTGTAGTGTTAGCACAAAATACTGTGTTTTAGGAATGAAACATATCACGCGACCAGGTGAGCCTGTCAGTCGAAGTCGATACGCACATTTTCTTACGGGTGACAGTAATCTTGGCTCAAACTTCTACACGATTTACTGGTTGTGCAGTAGAGGGTACATTATTTGTTTTCATAATACACTTTCGGTGAGTTACGTCCATTCTCAACCCCACTTACCATAATGATATTAATGAAAAAAAAATCTGACAGAGGTTAGCTGCCATTAACCTCTGCTGTACCAGTTGAATGTAATTCAGATACATGATCCCGTCTACATAAATTTATTCTAGGCCCTTAAATGGCTGCATGTCCCATCAATCACTTTGGAGAACTCTGATTGTCTAATTCCTGTCTAGAGCATTTAGATTATTTGATAAATAACCCAGAGTTCTTCTTCTATAATATCATTATAGGTAAAAAAACGTGTTTGTTCCCTTCAATGAAAGTGAAGCAGTGAGTGCAATTTGATTCATGTAGAGGGCACAGAAACTCAAACTCTAACTTCATACTACTGTATGTTCTTGTCTTGTTGTTTCTATGTAGGCAATGCATTGTTGTGGCCTGTCTTCCTCTTATTTTAGCGATAAAGCCAGCCACAGTGAGTTATTGGGATAAGATAATCTGTGCATCGGCAAACCTTCAGCTCAGTGCAACAGCTTTATGCTGAAGCAGTTCTTGTACAGCTTTCAGTACAGAGACTATGAAAATGCAGCTAAATGTGGATGGATGGCTATGATAATCATAGTGATCAATAAGCACTGCGTGCTGCAAAGAAAAAAAAAAGAAAAAGAAAAGAAAAGAAAAGAAAAAAATAGAATGGCAGGAGAGTAAGATGCTACCTCCTGTGATTTCCTCCGCTTTAGGGCTGACAACAGTCTTTTCC
>VVHJ01000167.1:0-16745 GCA_015107715.1 Tylochromis polylepis | reverse complement strand
AAAGACTGGTAGCTGTAACTGCAGCAAAAGGTGGTTCTACAAAGTATTGACTCAGGGGGCTGAATAATTATGCACACCCCACTTTTCAGTTATTTATTTGTAAAAAATGTTTGGAATCATGTATGATTTTCGTTCCACTTCTCACGTGTACACCACTTTGTATTGGTCTTTCACGTGGAATTCCAATAAAATTGATTCATGTTTGTGGCTGTAATGTGACAAAATGTGGAAAAGTTCAAGGGGGCCGAATACTTTTGCAAGCCACTGTAGATAAAATGTTAGGGGTATCAAAGGAGAGAACAAAGCTATAGAGGTCATGGTGAACGGGTGCATAGAAAACTTGGATTTCATTCACGCCATAAGTGTGTGTCATAACTTTGACTTGCAATTAGTTTTTGATTTATTTAACAGTAAATGAAACACCCTTTAAAGGTACCTGAATCTGAACATTTGTTTTTATATGGTTTTTTATTTGAGGCATATTTTATGCATTTTCAAGAGGTGAATTTAGGAGAGGCAGAGATGGGTTAACATAAGATACATGGGTGGCAATTTTGTAGCTAACTGCCAGCTTAAACTCTGAGGCTGAGCAACTCAACAGTTGAGTTGCTCAGCCTTAATTGTTGGCTTAGTTTCCATAAAAGAACTCTTTCCTTGGCCTTAACTGTATTATAAATGCCAGGTGCAGATTTTGTAGAAATTAAATTCAGTACATATTAAATGTTATAAAACATTTTCATTCAATATAATCAACTGATTCATCCATTATGAGACATCTGTTAGATTTACTGTATCTGTAAATGCCTTATTAACCAGGCTCCTTTGGTGCTCACTGACTTTTTTAAACCTCTCGAGGTTCTTGGCTCAGTAACTTCTGACGGAGTTACTGGAAAATGTGAAGTCCTCTTTCAGAAATCGTCTTTAGACAGGTTTCTTTCAGAGGAACAATACGTGGAACTCCTTTAAAACTGATACTGACCCTGATTCTAAACTCCATGTTTATTTTTATTTTTTTTTCATGTCATGAATTCTCAGTTGACACAGGAATTCTTTTTACATCATCTTTTTGTATTTTTATATATGCTTATCTGGGGTTTTGTGTTGCAGACTATAAAGACTGTTACGTTGCCCTGGTCAGTGTTCAGTTCATGCCCACATATAATTAGCCTTTAATATATAAAGTGGATTAGAGAGTGTTTAAAATGGACAGACTTGCAGCTGTTCAAGGTTGTAAGCAGTTTTTTTTTTTCATTTGGTGCACAGCCTGAGGGGTTAAACAGGACATGAAAGGCTCTGAGGCAACAGAAAGAATGAAAATGAATCAATGCAAGCGCTTCAATATAATTTTGTTACTCTATTCTCTTCAAGGCAATTAATCAATAATCAATGGAAGCAAATTAGTGAGCTTTAGGTGAGAAGGGGATGGCTTTATAAACTGAGGTTTTTTTTCTCTCTCTCCATTGTAAAAACAAGAGGGTAGCAGGGGCTTGTAAGGCCAGTGTTTCAGGCTCCTCGCTTCTCTCCCTCAGCCTCTCTCCCCCTGACAGAACACGTCTATCTGTTTATTGTCTCACCATCACATTGACTCCCTGTCATTGCCGCTATCTATTATTTGAACTCTTCTGCCTGTCAGGCTCTCCTGTGCTCCCTTCTTCTTCACACTGTTAGCCTGTTTCTGTCAAACCCTTTTTCGTTCTGTTTCTTCTTGTTGGCCCCTGCTCTTTATCCTGACACGTTGTCTGTCTTCCTTTAATCTCTTTAACAGGCATTTTATCATATATACCACATCTGTCTCTGTGCATGCACACACCCCAGGTGCGTGTCTGTTCTCAATCTTTGTGACGACGAGTCCATACAAGCTAGAGGTCCGCACGGGTCCACGTCAGCACACGCACACACTTGCTTTTACACATGCATGCACAGATGGTGTGCAGGTGTACATGTGACATAGTGCACATAACAGGCCATCGCCTCCTCCAATCCACTTCACAATATGAAACAGGATTTTCCTGTGACACAGATTGTTCATTCATCGCCTCACACTGACCCTCTTTGTGGCTTTTGTCCTTGATTTATGTCTGTCTGTTAGTGGACCTTGGACCATCTCTCCCTGTCTCGTAGACAAGTAGTCTACACCGACCAAACACTAAATGAAGTGTTGTGATTTGACATATTTGATGTGTTTGTAGGCATATATCATTATATTAATGGTATATAACTTATAATTCCTACCACAAAAATATAGCTAGTATTATGCTTCCTGGTGTGATTCATACTTGTATTGTAGTGACACAGTTACGCATGCATAGACACTAAATTTGCACTGTGGTGCTAACACACTGTTGCTATGTAGTTTGCTCTCTACAGTAAGTCTGTGTGTTTGTTTACTTGTCTGTGTTTGTGTTTGTGTGTGTGTGCGTGTGCATGCGCATGTGTGTTTGTATATAAAGGAGGGGGTGGTGCTTGCAGATTGTGCTTGGTCCACGAGACCCCTCCCAGTCAGAATAGAGCTGTCTCAGCTCATCAGCATTAGACTCGCGTGGCACCCTGATGTGCCCCGACAGTCAGCCACAGGAAATGATGGGATGTGAAACCACCCAGAGCACCCATGTGACCTGCCATACAGGCATAGGCGGGTCTGGGGGGTGTTGAATGGGATGGAAAAACAGGAAGGCAACGAGGCGATGCGTCCTCACAATAGCAGATGCAGAAGCCATAGCCTCACTTGGCACAAGACTGACAAAACGCACAACACCTTTGCACACACACACACACACACACACACACACACACACACACACACACATATATAGACAAACTTCATACAGACGTACTTAAATAGATCTGTACACATACACATAGACACACAGTGACATTGGGTGCAGGCCATGATTGCTGTGACATTTTATCTGGCTGAATGGCAGTGAAATGAATCTCAGCATGCCTGGCTCTAGACCTTTAGGTTTGTGCCATTGTCTTTCACTCCACATGCCTCAGCTGCTCTGAAACACAAATGCAGACAAACAGACACAAACATGGAGACAGACACAAAAATACACACATTGTGGGTCCAAGCAAGTTTAGAATAGTCAGCGAGAGCTGCCTGCTTTCCAGAGAGGCTGTGGAAATACACATTGTAACAAGTCATTTATCAAGTCAAAGCAGCTCATAGATGTTCAAGCCAACTTCCCCACATGTTTTTTGATTCATGTGTTACCATTTTTTCTCAGTTACATTTTTATATTGGCTGACTTTATTAAAATCACTGATTAAAAATTGTATTTTATAAACCCAGAACTGTATGGAATTTTTTAAGTGTTTTTTGTGCGATCTATATCATATCTCATAACTAAATAAAATTGCATCTAGAAAGGAAAATAACAATAGAAGACATTCTATGCCTCTATATCATGCAGTTTGTCTTCATGCAAAGTAATTCACCCCCAGTAAGTCTTTAAAGGCAGTAGAGATGGGACGTTTGCAACGATTTTGCTTACTTCAAAAAATGTCCCTCAAAACTATACAATTCGTTTCAAATTCCTCTCTTATTTTTGTCTTGTCTGATATGTGTGACTTGAAAGCTGCTTACCTTGTTGACAGTCACCACTGAGAACCTGTGAGGCATGTAAGGGCACGATTAGCTGGAAACTAACCCAGCCTGGATATGCATATGTATATGCATACCACGGACAAACAATTTGTTGTTAAGGAGACGCAAGAGCCAAATGAGTGACCAGGCACATATGCAACAAAGTTTATGATTGCCATGCTTATGTTTTGTAATAGAATTACCAAAAAGGTTTAAAAAATCAAACCAAATGACAATCTGAATGAGAGACCGTTACACTGGTCACATAACTTCTTAATGATATAATTTTCTTTAAATATGAAGCAAACAATTTGGTGACATATGAGGATAAATATTTTAGGTGGATAGCATTAGACAGACTGTGTCCCTGTAAAGGACTCATTTCTACGATCACTAGCAGAAAGAAAACAGAGTGAGGTTATGGGCTGGGTGGGGCTCTAACTTGGTCTTGGTATGAAAAAAGGGGAAGATGCAGCACTCATATACAGTTTTTTTTTTTTTTCCAAGGTCCAAACCCTGCAGTCTTTCAGTTTTATGGGTCCTATTTTACAGATTTTTCCAGGACTACCATCAGGTGCGTCAGATGCTCTCATCTTTTGGGAGGAAAGCAAAATCCCAGTGTTTCCACTGCATTTTCTGTGGCTCTTCACACGCCTCACAATGGATTACTTTCCCCTCTCACCTTCAATATCCTTTCACATCTCTAAGATTCAACTGCATCTCGAGGCATAGCTGTTTTTCCCTTCTTTGCTACCCTTTCCATCCTTTATATGATGGTCTGCTGCTGTACTGTCAAAATGTACAAATTGCACAAAATGACAAGACTGTCTTCTTCTTCTTTTTTTTTTTTGCTTCTTTGTAGTTTTCTGTTTTTGATGTGTAAACACAGCACTGTAAATACAAGTCTCTCTATAGTGGTTCCAAGTGTATAAACATTTGTTCATCATACTGCATATATAAAACACTGGTTTAATTCCTATTATATCAATAAACAAATCCAAATATTAAAAGTGGTTTCCCTGACATTGTTTAATCACTTCCTTTTTTCCCACTTTGCCTCAATAAATGCCAAGTTGACCTTGCTTAGTGTGAGGATGGCCACTAGCCACATTTATTATGTGAAAGCCTGTGCTTTTAACTCTGAATAGCCTTATCTTCAGTATACAAAGCAGCATTCTGCCATTGTAATGACTCTCCTACGTAAAGCACGTCCTTTATCTGTCTCAACAAGCACACAAGCTTTCACTGACTGCTTCATTGTATTATTTATTGAACCCAAAGACAAACCAACTTTCAAGGTGAATGCTAAGAAAAAAAGTGTATAAATATATTTTCAAGAGGTGAATTTAGGAGAGGCAGAGATGGGTTAACATAAGATACATGGGTGGCAATTTTGTAGCTAACTGCCAGCTTAAACTCTGAGTGTTTCCCCCCAAATATAGTTACTTTTCAAACCTTTATTATCTATGCCTCATACTCAGACAACCGAATGTTTTGTTAGCAACTATAATTCAGTGTTTATTTATGCTAAATAAAGGGTAAAAATTGTTTTTGTAGCCATGACAACAACAAAAAACTAATCTAATAAAAAAATCACAATAATATGTTTATGTAGACTGGGGTTTTTTTTCTCTCTTTTTAGTACATTGCTGTAGTGCTGTTTTTTGAGAACATGAGCAATATTGCAAAAACAATACAGTAGGAGTCTAATATGTGGTAATACACATCCTGGAGTCACTCTAATGGTAATGAATAGGAGATTGATTTTTGGCTTCATGTAGTCTTTGTGTGTAATTGTAGCCTGGAACATTAAAGCAGAAGATGCTCCTTTGTTCACTCTCAGTCGGCTTGACCAGTGTCACTGTAATCCTTTCTATATTTTTCAGGTGATTTAAGTCAGTGTATGCCTATACAGAGTAAATTAAAGAAAGTATGGTGAAAGTGGCTGAACTGTGCTAAATATAATCAAACATGCAACACTGTTCTCCTTCAAAATTTTTCTTAAGTGGTGGCAACACAGCTGAACTCACTCTGAAACGATTGTTCAAATGTATGACCCCCTCTAATTACAGTTTGGAGTGCCTAGGCAGCAATTAAGGAATAAAAGTACAATCGAGCATTATTCATTCATTGCATAGCATTAGTCACTCTCATTGGCCTTGGGAGCAAAGAGATATAAAACTTTGTAGCGGACCCAAGGCAGACCCCACGACTCGCTCATGTTTGTACACATGTTTTTATTAAGCGCACACACACGGTTGCTGTTACATAGACACCGGCTGCAGCTCTCCCGCTGCCAGCCGCACATAACACCAACAACAACCCCAAACCAACACTCAGGACCCCTTTTATGGCTGGCGAGGCGTGATTGCTGATGCCGTGCAGGTGAAGCCATCTCCACCGCACGGCACCGCAAGCCACGCCCCGCCACAAACTTAGACTCTAAAACAATGAGTCAGATATGAAATATGAAAATATAATAAAGACAAAAGAAGCAAGAAAACAGTTACCCACTTTGGATTTAGTTCTAGTTGTAATTGTGCTGTAACTGACATGTGTCTGCTTAAAAAATGGCAAAAAAACAAAACAAAACCAAAACCCACCAGGATAGTTTGGTGTTAAAGGTAACAGTTAGACTCTTTGTTTGGAGATGGAAATTTTCAATTAGCACCAACATAAAATTATTATTGTTAGTCTTGGGCAAAGCATTTGCTTATGAAGAGGAAAATCAAACAAAAAACAAAATGGGTTAGCTATTTGACACCATTAATATATTAGACTTTAGTGAGGTCTGCTTATTAAATTTTCATTAGTGTAATAGAATTAAAATTCTAAATGTTTTTGCAAAGCTGATGTTTTTCCTAATGGAAAATCAGGACTCATCTATCACTTTATCATGTGCCAAAATGTTGGTAAACAGGGTCAAATCACTGAAGACTTACTGTATGAGATTAGTGTAGGTAAATATTCCAATACTGGGTGTGAACACCCTTTTGCCTTCAAAACTGCCTTTATTCATCGTGGCATAAACTCACCAAGGTGCTGGAGACATTCATTCAGACATTTTAGTCAATAGTCATATGATCATCACACAGTTGCTATAGTTTTGTCAATAGCATATCCATGATTTAAATCCTCTGTTCCACCACATCCTAAAGGTGCGCTACTGGACTGAGATTTGGTGAAAGTGAAACCATTTGAACTCATTGTCATGTACAAGAAACCAGCTTGAGATGATATGAGCCACAACGCTCAAATCTTCAGGGTACCCAGAGAATGGGGACACTGTGGTCATTAAGGGATGGACATGGTGAGCAACAATACTGACATAGGCTCAATGCTCAGTTGGTGCTAACGGGCCCAAAGTGTACCAAGAAAATATCCCTCACACCATTACATCAGCACCAGCAGCAGCAGCCTGAGCTGTTGATACAAGGCCGGCTGGATCCGTGTTTTCATGTTGTTTATTCCATGTTCTGACACTAAATCTAGACTCATCAGAACAGGAAATGGGTTTCCAATCTCTTGTTGTCCAATTTGAGTGAGCCCATACAAACTGAAGTTCAGTTTCCTGTTCTTAGCTGACATTAGTGGAATTTGGGGTGGTCTTCTGCTGCACATCAAGTTTAGTTGAGTTGTGCATTCAGAGATGCTCTTCTGTATACCTTGGTTGTAATGGCATATTTGAGTTACTTTTGCATTCATATTTGATACTTTTTTGCCCAGAGAACTGACACTTGGACCATCATCTGTAAACCCTAGAGATGGTTGTGTGGGAAAATCTCAGCAGAATCAACATTTCCTGTCAAGCCCTTCTGGCGCCAACAATTTTGCCACATTCAAAATCATTTAATAGCTTTTCTTCCTCATTCAAACCTAACAAGTGGCCGGCGAGTGCTCATATAGCAAATAATTTAATTCGCAGATACTCTAAAAGACAGTGCAGTGCTGGATAGTATGAATAACACACTCTAAGAAAAAAATTGCCCTAAAGATTAAATCCGTATACTTGGGCTTTGATCTTCCAAAAAGATCAAGATTTCACTACTCTACATTTTCAGTGAGACATTCAATAGGTATCTTCCTCCATGCTTTTCAGAGACAGCAGAGATGTTGAAATTCACATGGCATAGTTTGGATTGTAATATATAAATGTATGCATGAATTTTCACATGGACCCCCGAAGTGTCCGGTTATTCTTGGCAGCAATTACATCAGTTTGACAGTAGATGTTTTCTGTTCCATCTGAGGTATGAAGGAGACATCAGGATTCCCACCTGCCTGCTGTTCCCCTCACCCAGCAGTTTCCCTCTTTATCAGTTTCCCTCTTTTTCACCTCCTCCTCCTCCTCACTGTTCCGCTCCTTCATCTTCCACTTGTGAACCCAGCCAAGGCGACGAAACACACTGATGATTTATTTATGTTAGGGAAGCCATCTTCCCCTCTTACCACTGTCTCGCTTTCCCTCTCACACACTCACATACATACTTTTCCTCTCTCTTCTTGTGTTTGTCTGTCTGTGAAACTGTATGTGACAGTGATGCTAAATGGGGCGTCTTCTCTCCTGTTGTGATGAGTTGGAATGTGCAGGTGGCAGAGCTTAAAAGCACAACACACACGCAGACACACTTTGCAGGTTCATACGGGGATGTCAGTCTCTCTCTGCTCTGTGTTAATGCATATGATCTAGATATTTGACACTATGTGCTACTTTAGAAAAAAAAAAAACCCACCCCAGCAGCCAATATGTTGAGTGACATGAGGTGAAAACACTGTCTGATATACAGTAAGAATATGATTTAGCACCAGACAGATGTTATTGTTTTTAATGTTCTCATTAGAGTGGAAATTTCAAACAAGAAATATTGTTAGCTCCTCATATATGTTATATCTATGTTTCTTTTTAGAGTTTATATATATATAGATATATTCTTGCAAAGCAACTTGCCATGCTATGCCCATGAAAAAGGGAAGTCTGATGAATCCAGATGTTATTATCTGAGCATGAAAAATCTTGGTCATAAGCAAAAGCCACAATACCGGCTATGTAACATTACAGTTGTGAGAATTATGACATTTTCTGGGCAGCACATTTCACAAGAAGTTCAATAAGTTGTAATTCTATTAATGGTTTATAAATCATTCATTAATTCTTTATATAGCTGTTGTAAGCCGTTCTGTTAAAGAAATTCTGGGTTTGAAGGCCGTGAAAAAATTAATAATTAATTTAGTGTATGTCCTCTAGCTGCATTACTTCTCTAGTCTTTACTGCTGCTGTTTAATTCATCAATATGACCACCTACTTTGTGTAAAGGATCTTCAGCTCATTAATCCAAAATACATGTATTATTAACTTATTTCTGCAACATTCACCACTTCACATAGGATAGATTATACATGTTGTAAATGGTGCAGCAATAAGTTATTAATAAGAGTACTTTTGCCTGATGCGCTGGATCTCCCTTTTACAAAAGGTAACTGATGGTGAATTAAATGATGAATTAATGAGCTGGATAAAAACACTGTTTGCCAGCCAAATTGATTTTTTTTTTTACAACCTGGTCAAATGTTATTACAAATGGCTTGTTACTCTTTTATAAAAACATGCATAAAAAAATTCCTTAAACAAATGTACCTTTTACTTTTTTTTTTAGTAATGGCTAATTATTGACCCCAATAATTTATCATTTCATTTAATCATTTAAGAGTCAAAGAACAATTAGCATTGCTTTATTTGAAAATAGAAATATTAACATATTTCATTTCTGGGGCATCAATAATGTGAGTTTGTCAAAGTTTGCGTTGAGCCACATTAATGTGCAAGGCGTGTCCAGGTGCATAAACCTAAGTGATGAGTGTAAAGGAAAGTAAATATGAAGTGAAAAACAAAAGGAATCAGCGGTTAAGATCAAAACTAAACATAAAGGTCCAAAACAAGCTGACAACCTTCCAGGCTGACAAACCTGCACCGAATACCACAGCCACCTCTCCCGCCCCTGATGCAGACACTGTAGATCTTAAAACCTGTTATCTCTTGGCAGCACAATATTCCCAGGTGCAATCCTTTGCAGCATCAAGAATGGCCACAAAGGACAACACAGATGGGAACTAACTAAACATTTTTATATGACACTACATGATGAGAACACATTTCCTTATCAAGACAGATAAGGTGAACCACACAGTATGTTGTTGAAAAAGACTCGTGCTCTTATTAGTATCTGTTTTTAATTTTTGGAGTGATTTTACATTGGGTTTTAAATCCCGAGGTTTGCATGTAGTTGTATAATTTATGTAATTTGCTTGTTTTCTTGTTTTGCTAGTCATTCAAATCAGTATATGTTAATAAGGGACATAGGGACACAAGCTGGAAGGCTCATCAGTGAGCTGAACAACAAGTAAATAACTTGAAACTTGGTCTCTTCTCCTTTAATGCACGCTGTTAGACTTGCCTTCAGGTGTTTTTATGGGACTGGGCATCTTACACTGTCACCCATCAGCATCCGTCTTTCTTGTCCGCCCATCTTTAAATTACTTTAGCGCCTCACAGTCAACCTTCTCAGTCTTCCTTCAACCTGCTGTCAGTCTTTCTGTCACTTAGTTAGTTGGTTTCTCTGTCAGTCAGTCAGTCAAGTAGCCGGCATGGCCGTTACACTCTGAGGATGTTCCTTTCCAGTGCTCTTCAATTCATTTGTTTGTTTGTTAGAGAAAGAGGGTGTGAAAGAGATTTGGGTCTAGTGAAAGATAGTGAAGAGGAAAAAAAATATGCCATTGAAGTAAGCAAATTGACAGAGGGATTGAGAAAGAGGGAGATCCATAGATGTCAATTTAAAAAGTGAGAGCTTAGTGTCAGGCTTTCAAAGAGGAGAGTGTGCAAGATGAGTAATGGAGTAAGAGATAAAGTTTATGATTTAGGGAGAAAGGGGGAGAGTGAAAACTGTTTGTGGGGGAGGGGAATGAGAGAGGAGAGGACTATTGTTAGTTCAGAAAGCGAAAGTGATGGCTGTTAGCCTCCTCTGCTGCTGCCAGCCATTACCTATTCAAGCCTCAGCAGCAGGTTGGCAGAGAGAGCTCTAATTGAAGAGGGCGATGGCTTGGAATACCAGAGAAAGAGAGGCAGAGCTAACTTCTTTTCTTTTTCATTAATTAGCCTGTCACTCATTACCCTCTGGCATGTATTTGGGATCAGAAAACAGCATGGCTGTGGTTAGCTTTGATTGTGGTTCTTTGTTGTGCTGTCCAGTAAATTACACAAAAAATGACTTCTGTGCAGAATAAAGAAGATAATCTGCAGCTATGCATCATATCCATTGACTTCAAGGGCTGGGAAAAAGCATTTGTTTTGCTTAGTAAACCACACTCCCAAGCTTTCGTCCTCATGCTTTCATAGGCTTATACAAACAACTCATCAAAAACAGCGGTGCCATTCTTATCGCACTCTCACATCCCCGCCACATATTGGAAAACAAAAAGGTGGACATTACAAGGCTGTCAGGCGTTGACGGGTATTGATCAGACTGCTGTTGAAAGACAACTCGATGAACTTCCCATCAGCACCACGGCAAGAAACGTCTTTTTTGCCGTTTGTTGCCATCTGTTAATAACTAATGGAAGTTGTGATATTTGTGGTGAATGTGAAGAAGAGAGGAAGAAGAGGATGTTGTAGTGATGCCCAGATGCCACAGCTAAACAGATGTCACATGATATTAGGTTTGCATGGCATGATACACTGGCGTCATTCTGTCAGGTGACAGCATTTATCTCCATATTTCACATCTTACCCCCTCCTCCACCAGGTCTTGATCACCCATCACGCACTTGCTCTTTGTCCCACACTTCTCCACCCACCCAACCCACTGCAGTGACACTGTCAGCACTCTACAGCGTTTACACGTACTGCATAATAATCACAAGCCGCTCACCTCTTCTGGAGTTTCCACCTCACCTTCGTACAATGTAACCACCCAACAATTCACATTCTGTGCATATGTCACATTTATCAGAAATGTTTCTTTTGCGATCATGTTTTTTTGGGGGGGTTTTAACTTGTAAACAAACTTTTCAACATCGCTGATCTTCTTTAAATCGCCAAGTCTCACTACAGAGACTGACTCCAGTCAAAAATTTGTGGCTTTAAACAGAGCCAGACCGTGTTTAAAAGAACACAATTGTGGAAAGATAACACAATTTCATTAGACCTGTGTGACAGCTTGACCTTCTCTCCACTCCAGGATCTGTCACTCATCACCATAGATACTTGGCTCTCAGCAGCAAGTCCACCAGTGTTAACTACAGATTTGCTGTCCCACAACTCACAAAGGAACAGTAATGTCAGACCTTTTTTTTTCTGCATTGTTTTTCAGTGTACAGCATGGCAACTTGAAATGAACAAGTTGAACACTGATCCCATGACAAAGGAAGTCAAATGGCTCAAAAGTGTGAACAATATAATCATGAAAAAGAAATCTTCTTTTTGTTATATCATCCTGACAAGTCAGTCAATCTAGTATTTATTTTTGAGAGACCATCTGTTCTTACATCCATTTAGGCATAAATGAGTGAAAATGCTGGCAATGTGAAAATAATTACAAAAAAGTTCCACTCATGTGGAAAGGTATCTGTGCCCTTCATCGTGTTTTTAAGCACGTAGCAAAAACCTCACCGCGTGAAGCTATTTTAATTTTGTTCATTTTAATTTAGATGGAAATTTCACTAGTGAAGTGAGCTAATTTTATAATTTTCACTTGGTCATAGTGTATTCTTAGTTCATGCCACAGTCTGTCAAGTCAAACACGGTAAAGATCACTCCACCAGAACTAAATCAAAGGTGTGAACCCCTGCAACTCACCCTGACTTTTACATCTAGTGACAAATTCACTTAGACTTATGCCCTTGGAATCCAGTTGACTTAGAATTGATCTTATACCAATGTTGGAAATAAACATTAAAATTTATATTATATACCATTGTACAGCAATTGAAGAAAACAGACACAGTGAATCAGGCTCTCTAATACAGTCCCGATCAAAAGTTTAGGACCACTTGAAAAATTGCAAAAAATCATATTTTGCATGGTTGGATTTTAACAAGGTTCTAAGTAGAGCTTCAACATGCAACAAGAAGAAATGGGAGTGAGACAAAACATTTTTTGGAGCATAAAGCTTTCTTCCACGTTTCAATGTCCCATGTTTGGTGCTCTCTTGCAAAGTCCAAAAAGGGAATGTTTTTTGCCTTTGCCATCAGAACGTCAAGACAGTGTGACTACCTGACAGAAAATGACAATGAATCCACATTTTTGCACAGACTTGGCCTTTTAAAGGCATGTGGTCCTAAACTTTTGATCAGCTGTAAAACAGCCTGTTTCAGTTTAAGCGTTGTTTTCAATAAATTGCATGCTCAAAAAATGTTTTGTCTCACACCCATTTCTTCTTGTTGCATGTTGAAGCTCTACTTGGAACCTTGTTAAGATCCAACCATGCAAAATATGATTTTCTGCCAAGTTTGTTCTTGAAATTTCTTCCCTCCTAGACATCCCACGATCAACTTTGTGTTATTATTGCAAAATGGAAGCAACTACGTAAAGTTATAGAACAAGGTCAACCATTCCTGAGTTGCACAGTTTGCAAAAGTTGCCAGCATTTTGCTCACTCAGTAACTACTGAGTTCTCAGTATGTGGACTCCTTCCTTGTCACCTACTTTGAGCCAGTTAGTAACACCTGCTCTGGCATTAACATCAGCACAAGAACTGTGTGCTGGGAGTTTCATGGCATGGGTTTCCAGTGTAGTGTTGTCATTCTTTTAGGACTCAAAACTTGAATATAATTACCTACACCAACTTTAGGCTATATTGAAGGAGGGCATAGACATTGTGACATCACTCACTGATTTGTGAGGTCCTGTTTGGAAGACTGTTTTTGTTTTTGGGAGTCTTGAAATTCTAAATTATAAGCTTGAAGTTCTAATATAAGCTTGGCACTTGCCAGAATATTATTTGTCAGATAGTTAAAAAGAGGTCTAATTAGTGACTCAAATTAGCCAAGGTGAGACCTACTCAGCAGCTGCAAGTTACATTTGTCTGTGTGGTGATTCACCCCTCATCTAAATGGCCATGCCTGTAATGATGCATAACTTTTTTTTATTATTATTATAATTGTCCCTACTCCCTACCCCCACTTGAGATGTAAACATATTGATTTCAGCTGTAAAGGTGAAAAGTCTATGTGATTAGGTTCACTTTTGGTGCCAGCCTCAAGTGGCCACTTGAAGGACTGCACTTTTTGGCACTTGTGCTCTGATGTCATTTTTCAGCCTCATGGGTTTACCCTGGAACTTGACTTGTGACGCAGCTAAGAGCCACTATTATTAAGCCACTGCAAACAGGTCCTTAATGAACAGTATTATAAAAGAGCCTTTCCTCAACATATTATTAAAACATACACATAGGGTTTACAGTGGAAAAACTGACTTTTATATTATCCCTCGGAGAGGTGTAACCATGTATTGTTTTCTCTTAACATATAGTATGGAACAAATAGGCTAGAACAAATCTTCTTGGCTGAGGGTGACTGATGTAAAGCTTGGAGCGATTCCCGTGTTTCTAATTAGCCAGGCTCTGGCATGGCAGCCCATAGGCTGATGGTTGGCATGAGGCAACAGGACAACCCAGCTGCCCCTGTGTCCCCTACTCTGCCCCAAAGGAGAGTTTCTGGGTCTACTGCTGCCTTTGTGAATGGCAAGGAACAGAAACCTGGATTGGAGAAGAAAGGTAGTTCACACCCCGCATAACACTCTGTCAGAGGCAATATTCCATGTTTAAAAAGGAGCTCTTCATCAGCAATCTGATCACTACAACCTCTCCCTGCTGCCATGCTCCACTTTCTCATTTGCAGCTTTACTCTTTGGAACAGCACTCTTAATAACACCATGACAAACTGACTGCTAAAGAGCATCGTGTATATACTATCAGTTTAATGTAAATGTTGAATTAGACTTTTTGAATGGACAGCAGACACGGCTGATGAACTCGTTATTTTCCACTTGGACGGTGTATGTCAAGAACAATTTAAAAAAACATCTGAAAGCCCTCTTCACAATGACGACATGAACACAACAAGCACCAGTGGGCATTTCAGCCAAAGCAGCAAATTGAATAAACTAGGAGCAGAGGAACAATATAGACAGGGAAAGACAGACAGATGGAGAGAGGAGACAAAGTATATGATTAGGTAGAAATACAGTTTAAGTAGAAAAGCGGAAAGGGGCGAAAATGGAAACGAAGGGGAAGTGAACTGCAAGCACAGGAGCGGCAGAGAGGGAGCAATTTAATGCTGTAATTAAGTTCCTGATAGCAGCCTGGGAGATGTGCTTTGGCGTAGCTCCAGGACAGCTTAGCATTACACCAAGGCCCTTCAAATCACAATCTACTTATACACACACACATAACACACAACACACCATTTGAACAAACAGAAATTTAATTCCTAGTAGGCTCTCTGTGCTCTCGAGCCAATTTCAAATCCCCGAATATGTGTCAGCTTCACCAAATGATGCATCGACAAGAAGAGACACAAAGGAGGCGCAGACTGGCAGAAGAGACGGCTGTGAGAAACCATCACTTGCAGTCACTCTCACGTTGCTCTCACTCACACATTGTAGTGCACACACGACAGTTGCCTTGACAAGTGCGCACAAATCATACTTATGAGAGCACGAACAGAAACCTGTCTCAGAAAATATTCTTTTCTTTCCCTTCATGTGTACCGTGCACCTGTCATGCTTCTGCTATCCAGACCTGCTCACTGCTTCTGCCTTTATTTTATTAATTACTATTTCTTTTTTCTTTTTTTTTGCTGCATGACAGAACATATCTGAAGCCAGTGTCATTCCTAGTGCTGACCTGCAAAGCAGTAAGTTTGACAAGATGGCTAATGTGTTGCCAAGTTGTACAGGTGTGCAGCTTGTCTCTGTGCAGCCCTGTCATGTTAAAGGGGCTCGCTGAGGGGAGGAGAGAGAAAGATGTGGGACTTTAGAGAGGAAAGGATGACAAGAGGAGAGAACTCAGCGAGAGATCAGAGAAGAGAGAGCGAGAGGGAGAGAGGGAGAGAGAAGAAACAGGCAATTACACCCAGCTTCGCTCCCACAGTCCTATCCCTCGCCTCCTTCAGGCCACGCGGAGCAGCAGCACGAGCAATAGGATTTTAACTGAGGAGAACGCGCATCAATAGGATCTAAGATTTCCTGGGAATTGGTCACCAAAGACTGGGGAGCAAAGGATACAGTGTTGGCAAAAAGAGTTGTCTTTGGAAAGACAGGAGAGGAAACAAGTCCTCTAAAATCGGCTCCAGCACATTCCGAGGCTCTTCTTTAAGTGCCGTACGCCTACCGTTCACACCTGCGTGCTGTGCATGTCCTCTCTCTCCGGGGATAAAAGTGCGTAAATATTTTTTTTTTATTTTATTTTATTTTTTACCGTTTTCACGGCAGGTGACACGCCGAGCTGTAGACTCACAGATACGGTCCTGGAGCCACGATGCTGATCGGTAAGTGTTAAACACCTTCAGTTCTCCACTTTACCGGTGATAACGCGGCTGCGCTGAGTAAGCAATACATATGAAAGATTCCTGAAAGGTTCCAAATACAACCGTTTCAGGATTTCGTGTTGCAACAGTGTACATGGGTTAAAAAAATTTTTTTTTAAAAAAGCACGTTAATGTAAACACTCTATGTGGAGCAGGCGCGCTAAAAGTCGTTGTCGGGAAAATGAAAAAAATCCAAGGATTTAGTCCTTTATCGGGCTCGCAAGTTGACTATTTAAAGTGTCTTTTTTGTGATTTATTCATGAATATCCTGCGCGCTTTTGTGCGCCGTTGATTACATGCCTGTGCATCAACAGTCACCGCATCAAATTATATGAAGCTCAGCCAAAAGTGTGCGTACTGGCTGGCGCGGAGTTACCGACACCTCACACTCCTCAGTCCTCTCGGCCCATAGATGGAAGTTGGCGCTTTTATCATGAAAACTTCCACCGTAGATTATTATTAATAAGGTTTTGTTCTTTTCTCTTTTGAAACGTCACAACGTCCCAAGTCATCAATAATTAAGTAAATAAATAAATAAATAAATAAAACATGAATCTACCGAAAAATGACGTTCTCA
>VVHJ01000165.1:0-26090 GCA_015107715.1 Tylochromis polylepis | reverse complement strand
GCTGTTAGCAGGACAAGCCATAGCTGTGGGATGGGATGAGAAGATGGGAAAGGAAATAAGGTAAAAGGTAAAAGAGATATTTTGAAACAAGAGACTTAAAAAGAAATAGGCAAAAAATAAATAAATTTCAAACTCACGACAGAAGCTTTCTGTTCTCCAGGAGTAGATGGTGACTCCAATGCTCTGACAGGCAGAGGCATACACTTCCACAGCATCGCACACTGATCCATGGTGCCCATGATATTGACAAACGTCAAAAACACAGTCCTCCATGTAAGGAGCTGGGTCCACACGGCTATGGCAATCTTTAAAGGGCCCTGCCTTGTCTGCAATTATGCCACAGTACTTGTTAGCTTCGTACACTTTCTTCTGGGAGTCTGAACAGGCCTGGCACCATGGCCCTTGGCAGTCTGATGAGCAGCCTGGTACAAGGGCCACCTGCCAGCTGTCCCCCAGCTCTCTTTCATTAGATGTGGTCTTGCCATTGGGCATTGTCAGGTCATCCTGAGCTTTGTCATTGTAGTTACCACACAGGCCACAGACTGCACCCTGGTAGGTGCTGGGCAGAGTAACACTAACTGTGCTCTGCCAGTCAAAGGTCACCGTGATTCCAGCAGCTGTCTCCACTACAGCTTTCCAGCCGCTGAGGGATACCATCAGCTTGTTATTGTAATTCAGTGGCAACAAAACAAGCTGCCCGTCGAGCTGAAAAGCAGAAAATGAGGGCAGGAGAAGGGAATATTTTTAGGAGCTTATAAATTTAATAATTTTGTGGCCCTTGCTAATCCACTCTAATGTGCAGTTAAATCTTGGTTTAATTAAGTCTGCCAGGATCAAAATTTTAATATGCAATTAAAGACATATGCAGAAGAGCATGAGGGATGTTAGAATTAGTACAATGACAAAAGGCATTATCATCCAACGATTTGAGGCTCAGAGTATCTCTTCTGTTTTTTATTTTCAATAAAGCGACTACATGCTGTGTCCTATTTCCTTTTCTCCTCTAATATCCACACAAAATGCATTAGGCATTCAATATTTTATTACATCGCCTATATGCTTCACATTATCCACATCATCACTTACCAAGACTTTGTAAGGGTATTCTCTGCTTATGGTGAGAGTGATGCCATATATGGAAAATTTGACGGTGCTTGTGTAGGACACGGCCTTGCTTCCCCGGTGGTCATTCTGCACAGTCACCTTGAACGGCACCAGCCCGGGCTGCTGAGAGCAAAGCCCCACCAGCTGATATACACACGTGCCTTGGAAATTATACTTGCGGCCATCAAAAGTGCGGTAGTGCGGGTCACCTGAGGCTGAGCAAGTGGCGTAACTAATGGGTCGGCAGGCGCGCTCTCCATCCACTACAGTACACTGCTCTTTGGCAGAGCAGGAAGCCTCACGGCATACCACCATGCCCAGGGTCACATCACACTCGCACAGGCGATGGCAAGCTTCATCAGCCCAGAACTGCTGTCCTGGTTTGTAGTAGCGACCCTGATATGAGCAACCACATGTTTTAGCAGGTACACAGACGCCGGCGCTGAGGACATAACCCTTGTCACACACACAGGTCTCCACACAGGCCCCGCTGCAGACCTGTTTTTCTTCAGTTAATGGGCAGGATGGCTGACACGGGCTGGCGCAGTCTTCGTAGTGGCTGTTGGGCTGACAGTTCATTGCTGGTTATGAATTAAAGAGAGACAGGCAATCAGAAAATAAGAACTACATATTTGATTGCAATCATTAGCAGAAGAGTTTTTCAAATACTTACAACAGCCAAATTTTTCTCTCCAGCTCTTGATTATTATTCCTTTGTCACGACACTTATCACTGTAGGAGGCCAGAGCCTGGCACAGCATCTTTTTGTCCCCCTTATTGTAACACATGTCATACACACAGCTGTTCATGAAGGCTTGGGGGTCCAGCTTTTCATGACACTTCTGGAACACACCGTTGGTCTTTTCCGCAAGAGCCCCACAGAAAGCCTCAGTTTTATAGAGCTTAACATCTTCGTTGTCACAGGTGGGGCAGTTTTTCTCACATGTGTCCCAGCAAGGATGTTCCTTGTCTTGTTCAGGTGCTAGCCAGCTCTTGCCCCACTCAATGACTGAGGAAACTGGTTTGCCTGCTGGATTTAGCATTTCATCAAGAACATTAGCATTGAAGTTGCCACACAAACCACAGACCAAGCCAAAGTAGCTGCTGGGAAGCTTGATGACAAGGTACCAGTTCCAGTCATAGGAGACAACCAGACCAAAATTTGTCTCCACCACTGCAGTATTCCCTCTTTGTAACACTGACACTTTACCATCACCCAAATATACAGGAAGATTCAGCAACTCCCCGTCCACCTTTAAACAAAATGCACCAGAACAATGTATATATATATATATATATATATGTACTGTACACAAGCAAATGTCAAAGGCAAACAGGCAAGAAACTCAAACTTACCATGACTTGACCAACTTGGTTCTTCTGGATGGTGATCTTGTACTTATACACAAACACATCTACATTTCTGACGTAGGAAACTGCCGTGTTGCCTCGGTTGTCATTCCTCTCAGTGATCAAAAATGGAACTAGACCATTCAGTTCGCCGCACGTCTTAGAGATTACATACTTGCAGGTCCCCTGGAAGTCATAGTTGTAACCATCAAATGTGTGGTAGTGAGGGTCGCCCCAGGCCCAGCAGGTGCCTGTGTATTTGGGGATGCAGGTAGCCTCGCCCTTCTCAACTTGGCATGTCTCCTGTGCCCGACAATTAAGATCTTTGCAGGGATCTGCAATGGATAAATAAAGAATAATTTTCAAGCTGCTGTTTAATTGAACCCTAATTATTCAAGTTACTGTATTTTTTGCATATACCAGTAAAGATTTATCAAATGGGTAAATACAAATATACAGTATTTGTGTCTTGCCTGTGTTGTAACATGCCCTGATTCCTTTCTTGACCATGCATTTGGTGTCTTGAGGACAGGAGTGCTTTTCACAAATGAGGCCTTTTGCTGGATTACATGTGCACTTTCTGTTACAGTCCTCCTCATACACAACATCGCCAGGCTGGTGACACAGAACAAGGTTCATTAAACATGGAAAAAAGCTACTCATTAGAAACTAGTGGGAAAGGATCCACATTATTTCAGGCTTAGTCAACAATGTAAACACTAACATTTTAAGAGCATATCAAAAACCTGAAATCAAACATTGCCACCACTCTAGAGAAAAAGCATCATTTCCATTTCAGTATGACTATATCAGTATTTGTTAAAGCCACTTTGACACACAGAAAAACTCTATTATTGTAAGCAGAGTGATCTTTTTGTCCAATCAGCAGTGCTCAGTTGTACCTTATAAGTTTTTCCATTCTCATAGCATCCACACTCAATCTCTTTAACACAAGTCTGTCCATTGAATAAGAAGCCAGCATCACAGTCACAGCCTTCTGTACAGCTGGAGGGGCACTGAACAATCTCTGTGAGGCCAACACAGGAGGTGGAGCAGGCTTCAGCACACACTTCGTAGTGACTGTTGATCGGGCATTTCATGGCTGAAATAAAGTATCACAAAAGAGAAATTATATCAGAGATGAAGCCAAAATGCTATTAACAAGGTATAATAAAGATGAATTTGTGAACTTCATCACTTACGACAGAAGGAAGGCGTTCTCCAGTTTTTGACATCGGCTCCTGCCATGTGACAGTTAAAGGCGTAGGCTGCTACGCTGTCACAAAGCACCTTTCCATCGCCATTGGAAGCACACAAATCGAACATACAGTCGGCAAAATATGGCTGAGGGTCCAGGTTGCTATGGCAAACTGCAAAAGGCCCGCTGGGATCGGTCATTATACCACAGTAGGTGGACTTTGAAAAGACTGCCTTGTGAGCTGGGTCACATTCAGGACAAGAATTCCCTTCACAGCCATTTTCACACACAACACCGGGAATGGTGACTTTCCATGACTTTCCAAACTCATTCACGTTGTTGGTAAGCTTACGATTGGGCATCTCAAAGTCATCGTTTTTGTTCCCGTTGTAGTTGCCGCACAGGCCACAGACCTTACCACGATAATTACCAGGTACTGTGACTGTCACTTGATAGACCAGATCATAAGTGACAAGGAGTCCGAAATTGGTTGCAATAACATAACGATTGCCTTCTTGATAAACCAGAACGGCTCCATCATTTAGATTCATAGGAAGGTAATTCAACACGCCATTTACCTAAAAGAAAGATATCTGTGTTAGTGCAAGAAATAACTACACATCAACATTTGTATCTACATAAAAGAAGTAATTACAAATTTCTTTAAATGGGGCCCAAGTAGGCCAACTACTCACCAGGACTCCAAACATATTGTTCCTCATGATGAGAGTGAAGCCATTGACCTCCACGGCAACCATCTTGGTGACAGACACCACTTTTCTGTTCATAACCCTGTCCCACTGCTCATTCTCTACCTGAACAGAAAAGTCTACCAAGCGGGTACCTTCCAGTCCACAACTCTTGGACAGTGTATAGGTGCAGGTACCCTGGAAATCAAATTTTTGACCATCAAAAGAGAGGTAATGGGGGTCACCAGCGGCTTGGCATACACCCTTGCCAACAGGGTGGCATTTTTGGACACCATTTTCTATTTTACACTTCTCATTGGGGCCACATGTCAACTTCTTGCACTCAACCTAGAAAACAACAACAAAAAAATGCAACAAGATTGATGAAAAGCCTGATTAGATCTAAATGATTAATCTTTACTTTTCCCTCCTCTAATCTCTTTTACCTCTCCTCCTTTTTTGCAATTGCACTCCTCCTCACACTGCCCACTGGGATAAAACACTTCTCCAGTTCGGTAGTAGCGGTTATTGTAGACGCAACCACACTCCGATAAGGGAACACATGCATCTCCGCTAAGGATGTAACCTTCATCACACGAACAGCCCTCCACACACTGAGCCTGACAGCGTTTAGGAGGAATCAGACTTTGGCAAGTTGCAGGACAGGCAACTGCACAGATTTCATAGTGGGTGTTGGTGGGACATTGCATCGCTGTATACAAGGGACATAAAAGAGCCAATTCAATTTAGAGCGCAGAAGTAGGCAGCCATTAGAAAAGGTACATAAAACCAGAGAAAAAGATTCACTGAAGTGTACAACATAAAAAACAGGATATACACTGTTTAGTCTACCTTTTCCTTTTTTCAGTTCATGAAAAATATACTTGTTAATTAATTATTTTTAAATGGAAATTATCTGTAAAATGAAAGCATTTCTCACCACAGAAGAGCGCCGTTCTCCAGTTGTACACATTAGCCCCTGCAGCCTGACAGGCAGATGTGTATGCTGAAATAGCCTGACACAGCACGTCCTTCCTTCCCTTATATAAGCATACATCATAAACACAGTCTTCAAAAAAACTAGCTGGATCCACCTTGGCATGGCAGTCACGGAATGGCCCTTTAGCATCTTTTATCACACCACAGAAATCATCTTTTTCATACTGAACTTTCTGATTAATGTCGCAGTCAGGACAGACCCCTTTACAGCCTTCGACACAACCGGGGATCTCAGCCACTCGCCAGCTGGCACCGAAATCTGCTGGCGACACGGGTGTTTTACCATTTTTCGGGGTCAGGTCATCCTCAGGTTTGCCGTTGTAGTTGCCACAGAGGCCACAAATGGCACCCATGTAGTTGCTTGGCAGTGTTACAAACACGGCACTCTCCCAGTTGAAGGAAACTTTCAGGCCAAAATCAGTTGTGAGGACTGCATACCAGCCACTCTTATAAACAGATATCTTTCCTTCCTCCAGGGAGATAGGCAGATTGACCAGTTCGTTATTCACCTGAAGCCAAATAAAACATTCAGTTTAGTAAAAATAGGACCACAATTCACAGAATTAAGTGTCATATTAAACATTAGGTACTTCTTACCATAATCTGGCCTTTGTGTGTCTTAGTAATGATAATGCTGAGGTAGTACACCTTGATTTCTACTAACTTGGTGTAGGCGACCACCTTGCTGCCCCGGTGATCATTCTGCACCAGGATTTCAAATGGCACTAACTCTGGGTCCTTGGAACAGACTGCAACAAGCTGGTACACACATGTGCCCTGGAAGTCAAATTTCTTCTTGTCAAAGGTCATATAATGGGGATCCCCAGTGGCCTGGCAAGTGGTGAAAGACACTGCTTGGCACTTTCTTATGCCATCAACCACTTTGCACTCCTCCCCAGTCCTGCAGCCCTTTTCCTGGCACTGAACCTGTCTGCTTCCAGCAACACATTTACACCATTGCTTGCAGCCTTCGTCAGCCCAGAACGCCTCTCCAGCAGGAATATATCGACCCTTATAGGTACAACCACACTGAGCAGCAGGTACACACTCATCTCCACTTAAAACAAAGCCTTCTTGACAGGTACAGGTCTCCACACAAGGGCGTTTGCATTTGGAGGAAGCATTTGGGTCCGAACACGTGTCAGGACAGGCGCTGCCACAGAGCTTATATTGGCTGTTTGCTGGACATTTGGCAGCTTTAGTGAGAAAAAAAAGAATAATGTAATTAGTAATTATAACAGTTAATAACAACAACAAAAAAGGTCTGTTAATTGAATTGTTAACTTAGTTAACATTACTCACGACATTGTGCCTTCTTCCTCCACTCTTGAACCTGGACCCCAGCAATCTGACAAGCTTCAGCATAAGCCTCCACTGCACTGCAGAGGAAATGTCGAAGACCTCCCCCCATGCATAAATCATATTTACAGTCCTCTATGTATGGTAGTGGGTCAATGATTTCATGACATTTGCCAAATAGGTCAAGTGCAATGATGCCACAAAACAAGTCACCCTCCCATGTCTTCATCAGGCTGCTTTCACAGTTCTCCAACCCAGCCGTACAGTCATCTTTGCACTGAGCTTCCCCAAGCCCTGGCACCTTCCAGCTCTTACCAAAGGCCACAGCTCCACCTGCCTGTGCGCCAGAGGGTGTGGTGAAGTCGTCACTGGGATTTCCATTGAAGTTACCGCACAGTCCACAAGTCTTACCAGCATAACTGCTGCACAGAGTGACTACAAGCCGTTGTTCCCAATCATAGCGGACTGTCAGACCAAAATCAGCCTCAATGAGCACAGAGCTTCCGCTCTTATACATTCTCAGTTTGTCATTATTCAAGGTTACTGGCAAACTCCACAGATTATTGTTAATCTGCACAAATGGAAGATGAAAAGAATCATTTACTACACTGCATTTTGATAAATATTATTTTAAAATAATAAATAATACCCATAATAAATTAAAGACAAGGAAAAGTAAAAATTAAACAGCTTTTTAGCAGTAATAAATTGGAAGGCTTACCCTCACACGCCCAGTCTCAGACCGAACTACTGTGATGGTCACATCAAACACCTTCACTGTGACCATGGCAACATAGGACACCTTGAGACTTCCTCTGTGCTCATTCTGGGCAAGGATCTCAAATTCTGGGAGACTATCACCCCTGTCACAGTTTTTAGAAATGACATATGTGCAGGTACCCATGAAGTTAAAGTGTCGTCCATCAAAAGTACGGTAGTGAGGATCTCCCATTGCCCAGCAGGTTCCAGGTGTTTTTTTCACTGGGACACAGGAGGGACGGCCATCCTTCATCTCACACACCTCATTGACACTGCAGGTGATGCTGCTGCAGGACAGAGATGGACTTCCTGTTAAAAAAAAATACAATAATTACTCACATCAGTCTGCTTAATATATGTGAAATATTACTGGTGAAGGAGTGGGGGGAATGCTAAACATCAATACTGCGTGCTGCTTACCTGGCTGCATGCACTGTCCTAGGGACCCATAACCATTCATCTGACTGAATCCTATACTGTAGAGAGCAAAAGGCGAACTAGAGCTTGACAGGGTGTGTTTGTTGTTTGTAGGACTTTGTTTATAGGATATTTCTGCCCAAGAGAACTCTGACCCTTCGATCTTTTTCCACTGCACATCACGAGGCAGCTCTGTATTATCCCAACGGAGTGCTGCTGTTGCACTGGTTTGTGCTACAACTAAAGCTTTGTTTTCAAACCCAGCTAGAGCCTCAAATGAGTAGGAAAAGCAGAAACGGTCCGTGGATATTATATTCGTCAAGAAAGGGTCGTAGTACAGTAACCAGCTATGTTCAACACCATTGAAGAGCAGGAGGACCTGGATGCCATGATCAGCCTGAATGGACAGTGCTTCAGGATCGTGGTACTGGATCTCCATTGTCTGCCCGGTGCTCAAATTCAAATTATCTTTACGTTGGCCATGTTGGACAGTGACAGTTGTGTTCTGGGAGGCCTGAAGGTAGATGCTATCAAAATTCTTCTGGAAACTCACGGGAGGCACGATGAACCTTGTTCCCCAGCTGCTTACTGGCAGTAGATGCTCATAAACATGGTTGCATTTTGAGAATCTCGAGGTACAAGTGTGACCAGTGAAAACGGCAACAGGGTGCTTGGAGGAAACGCTAGTGCCTGAAAGTTCATATGAACTCTGAAGCTGGACACTCTCATATGGCTTGAGGTCTATTACCATTTTGCTGTTTTGATTGTAGACACGGTTCTCCAACTTGATTGCCCCTCGTGGGAATATCTCAACTTCTTGGGCCTCTTTTCCATTTGTCACAGAGAACTCTTTAAAGGTTGCATAGGGGGTTCCAGGAGGTGTAAAGATGAAATATTTTGTACCCCATTCACTGATTGGATAGATCACAGATGTATCTGCTGTGTACAGCTTGGAGTTGAAGGAGGTTACAGTCACATCTGCAGAGGCTTCGATACGTACTGTATTGGAAGACTTCGTGCTACCATACATTTCAACGCCATTGGGAAGCCTGATGGTGACCCCCTCTCCAGCATTTAAAGTTTTTTCTTGCTTGAAGCTCAAGGGAGGTACTTGCACTGTCACTTTAGTATTTGCCTGAATAGCAGTGATGTAGAGTTGATATTGGGGAGTGTCATAGTGTTCAAGATAATTCTGTATGAATGAAAGGGCAAACTCCCTTCCTGCCCATCCAGCGCTAGATGGACCTGGCAGAAGGTGAGAGAGCAAGAAAACAGCAAAAAACACAGCGTAAGAGCTTTTTCACATTCTCTGAAATGAAAGAGGCAGGCATCATCTTGTATATGATGAAAATATGTCATAAAAGCATCAGGAAATTAATGAGACAGTTTTTGCCAAGGCAGTCAAAGGATTCTCAGGCTGGCAATACAAAAACACGGCTTGAGAGTTCTTGGATAGCATACACATTACAAAGAAACAATATGACACCAAAGAGAGAGCTGCTGAAAAATGCCTCCATTTCAAAGTTACAAAGGCTGGGATGAATGCTACTCTATAATGAATGGATAGCTTCTTTCCTTGATAACAATTGTGAGAGATTTAGACGAAGGACTAGTCTGCTTCTCTGGAGCACTCAATAAGTCACTTGCGCAGACAATATAATTGCATAATGGAAATATTATCAATATCTACGCTTTTGCTGTGAAAAGACCACATTCTGGGCTCAGTCAGGGCCTGAGGGACTTAGATTAAACTCCTGTTTCATCCATTCAGTTTTAATAGTACCAACTCAATAGCAGCTAAAGGTAAATGCTATCCCCAACAAAAGCAAATATCAATTTAGATGGCTATCCTTCATATGCCGCACTCTCAAATTCTTTACCTGTTTAACATTCTGCCTCATTCACACAAACACCTAGTGTGGTTACACAACAATGCTTTCAAATCATGAGACTGGAATTTTGGATGAATTGCTTCAAACTGAGTAGTTTCATTCTGCAAGGATTGTGTGATTTGTATTCTGAGATTCTTAGTTTTCATGCATATTTAACATATTAGAATATATATTGGTTTTTTTGGCAAAATTTCATATATACATACACATGTTATATATATATATATATATATATATATATATATATGTGTGTGTGTGTGTGTGTGTGTGGACAATTCAGTGAATTAATTCTCTGCACTGAACTGAACTGAATTCCTGCTTTTATGCTAAAATTTGAGCTGGGACAATGGACTTCTTTGAGAAGTTGGAAATGAATCAAGCATTCAACCACTAAAAATATTTTTTCCGTTCAGGAAAACAAGTAAATAACTGTAAGTTGGCATCATAGTAAAAAAAATAATGACATGTTTTAACATTTTTTTCAGCTGTTTTGTAAGACAGTAAATTTGAAAAATTCATGGACAACAGCAACAACCATATTTTAGAATTAAAAATATAATTTAAATCAACACACATACACTCATCTCGAACTAAGAAGAAGAAAAGAACAAATATATCCAAGCAAAATCACACACAAAAAATGGAGAATGACAAAATATACTTACAGCTGAGTAAAGCTGCCAAAGCGCAAAGTAGCAACAGGGCTCCCATGGCTGAAGGAAAGAAATTGTTGATTTAATTGCTGAAAGTTTTCTGAGTTATATTATTTGTCTGGTCTATATGCATTCTGGCTAAACAGCTGTCTGAATCTCAAACAGCCCTCGTGCTTACCTGCTTGGAGCTATGTCTGGGATGATAGGTTTTTCACCTCGATCTTTTTATAGACTAATGGGCAAAAACAACAACCAATAAAAAAAACCCTAAATGTCTACAACTCTATCAAAACAATACCCTTCCTCTAAAACAAATTTAGGCAGAACTTGGCACTGACTTGTCGGTCCTGCTGTTTTCTTAATAAGGGTGTGACATCTAATACAAACTTTAGGCCCATGTATGGAATGAATCATCTATATTTTACTGTGTGAGCACACTTTGGTATCTGTCAAGAATTCTTAGAGTCTTTTTAATAGTCTCTGATAAACATTTGCAGAAAAAAAACAACATTTTTTTAAGTAACTCTTATTCTCATTTTCTCTTACATAAATAATAAAACATAAAAAAAACCCAAAAGCTTACATGTTTTCATCAGAATAAAATCTAGTGACACTTGATATCTAAACCCTGAGCAATATAGGCAAATTTTATTATTAGCTGATATTCCGTTGTATATTCTGGTGTAACCAAACAATATAATCTGTTTTAGATTAGGAAAGGCACGAACCTGATAAGGCCAAAATCACTGCTTACCTTCAAAGTTACTCAGATCTCTTGAGAAGACATCCATGATTCTGGTTTGATAATAGAACAACTTTGAACAATACAAAACTACAGACAGTGTTTATATATTATTTTAATCTTGTATTCAGATGTTAAAGTAGCTTTTTTTTACTTTTTATTTTTTACCCAGTTTACCCAGATGATATCATAATCATCACCATCACGATGGCTTCCAAATGCTGCTTTAGCCAGAACATACAGTGCAATAATTGGAAATGAGTCTTTCACATCGCTTTGGAGGAATTTTGTCCCACTCTTCTTTGCAATATTGTTTAAATTCAGCCATATGGGAGCATTTTCGAACATTAGCTGATAAAAGATTACGATAGGATTTCAGTCCGGACTTTGACTGGGCCACTCTAAAACCTTCATTTTGTTTTTGATTTGAGCCATTCAGAAGTGGACTTGCTGTTGTTTCAGATTATTGTCCTGCTGCATAGTCCAAGTGTGCTTCAAGGCACAAAGTAAAGACTGGACACTCTACTTCAGGAGACTACTTTCTCATAGACAGAGTTCATGGTTCCATCAATTACGACAAAGCGTCCAGACCCTGAAGCAGCAAAGTAGCTCCAGAACATCACACTACTAGCACAATTTTGACTATTAGTACGATATTCTTTTTATGAAATGCTGTGTTAGTTTTACATCTGATGTAATGGGACTCAAATCTTCTGAAAAGTTCAACTTTTGTCTTGTCAGTCCACAGAATATTTTCCCAAAAGTCTTGTGGATCATCAAGATTTTTTTTTTGTGGCAAATGTGAGATCCATTTTTGGATAATAGCTCTCTCACTGTGGTTCACAGGAGTTTCAAAGCCTTATAAATGACCTTGTAACCCTTAATACATGTCAGTGACTTTGTTTCTCAGTTTTTGTTTTTGTTTTTAGTCCATGGGATAATGTGTGGCTTTTTGAGCTCTTTTAACCTACTTCACTTTGTCAGACAGGCTCTGTTTAAATGGTTTATTGATTTCACATATCTGGCTGTAATAGGTGTGGCTAATGAAAATTTTACAATTACTTTTTCACACAGGGCCATATAGGGTTGGATAGCCTTTTTTTTACATTAATAAATAAAATCATTATTTAAAAACTACATTTTCAACTGATATCAAAATTTGTTTGATAAAATGTGACAAACATGCAAAAAACCCCAACAAAAAACAGATACTGGGCAAATACTTTTTTGTGGCACTGTATTTTTTGTTAAGATAAGCAGTTAAGAACTTTTTTTTTTCTCTTTTTCTTCATTTCTCAAGTGAGACTTTCTGACCATGTCCAAACTGCTTCCGTCCATGACACCGTATACTTTAAGGCACTTTCTCATGAATGGTGTGTTCTTTGTAAAGCTTGCAGATTGGGTGGATTATCCCATGAAACTGAGTCAACAATTATTAAACTAACATTACTGTAATATGGATATAGTTGAGTGAAATGGGAGGTTTCTGTTGGCTTTGTGTGTCACTCAAAGAATAACAGTGGGCATTGAAGGGTGCAACAATCATTTGTGACAGAGCAAAAGTAAATATAACTCAGAGCTCAAAAGCGTACAGTAGAGTTTGTTGAAAAAAAAAATCAAATACTCAAATATTTAATTGGTGATCAGGAGGTCTTGGGCAGGGTCAGAGAAAGCCTTGTTTCGTTATTATACACATATTGTTGGACTGGTTATAGGTGCGCCCTCACTGTTTTTTCTTTTTTTTTTGCAATAGACCTATTTTAACACTAGTGACAGATCATGTTTTTTTAATAAAGGTGTATGGGCTTGACTGGTAATTCCAATAATTCCAATATTGGGTCACTATTAGATTATGGCGGACTACAAAGACATTCAGTGCATAGGGCATCTAGTTTTGCTGCTATAAAAATGTTATTATGTTATAAGTCTATTATACTAAGTAGGTAATACGATATGACTGTTGTGGAAAACATAATATACCAGGTTGGAAAGTCATGAAGGAACCAGACCTGACAAACTGAGGATTAAGGTATTTAAGATTTCCATAGACACTACAGTCCCGTGACCTCTGATCAATCCTAGTTCACACCAGACAATCTGAGCAATAGATTGCAAAAATCGTTTTGTTAAAGCTTACATACTGTTTATACCTTTTCATGCCTTCAAAATTTGGTCCGTTTTGACCCGAGACTTGTCTCATGAGTGTCTATACTGAATTTTAAACTATAGAGCTAATTAAATTTTGAATAACCCATGTCTAATAAATGGAAGATTAATCCTTAAGTAGTGCTTCAGGGATCAGTGAAAGTGTATTTGTTAGGTTTTCTGTGGGTAGGTTTCATGCAACAACCATGCAGTCACGAAACTTGACTGATCTGCAGCCATGGCGAGAATAAGAATCTTGTTTGAAGATGGGTGCAGTCCGAGTCATGGGACAATTGATTGCAGAATGTCAACATGTGGATGGATGCTGAAGCTGGCATGTGTTCCCATCACAAAATAAATGATAGTTCGGTGATATCAAAATCCTCCCAAATAAGGCACTGTAAAGGTATGGAGCAATACCCTTACAGTGCATTATTTCGAGTGGCTGTGGCTCAGGTGGTTGTGTGAGTCATCTACTGATTGGAAGGTTGGTGGATCAATCCCCATTTGACCCTATAGTCTATCTGTTAAAGTATCCATGGGCAAGATATTGAGCCCTGAGTCCCCCCCACCCGGATACATCCAGGTGTGTGTGACTGATTGGATCAGTGAAAATTATAGTGGAAAGTCCTTTGAGTGTTCAAACTGAGCTGAATGGTGCTGTATCAGTCAATTTTACTGTTGTATGACTAATTGACGATCGATGCAGGACAGTTTAGAACAGTGGCAAACCATTTACACAAATTCACGCCACTACTCACTCCACACTGAGCTCCTGTGAGGGGCATCAGATTTCAGTTAAATGAGACAACATTCACAGTAATATGTTTTAATTTTAAAATTATGCTTTACAATAAAAAAATATCTTTGTTCAGAGAAAAACTTTGGCACATTCTATGCTAACAAGCCTGCAAATGCATATCACAGGAACAGTTCTGCATGCTTTTGCATCTTTGTGTTTGTAAAACAGGAAGGACAGTTGTAGAAATATAGAACAACAACTAAAACGACTGATTTGTCCTTGCCTGGACAGACCAAGATGGCAAGTATCTCTTACATGTGCAAAACACAGCAACGTATGTTGTCTGTACCATTGCTTTTAAAAAGTCTCTGTTTCTGCTGATCCAGCCAAAAACACCATGTACCTGAGTTTTTAAAATCAAAACTGTGACATAAGGAGTTCCAAAAGTTTTCATTTCAGTATTTATAAAAGGCATAAAAGTAGCAAAATCTACATCTTTTAAGGCCCCAAGCTCAGTTTTCCTGTAATAGTGGTGACATGGAAATTGCCCCTGAGTACACAAGCTGGTCCGACATAACAGCTCCAATAACCATTCCTCAAAACATATTTCTGCACCAGGCTGCCCACTGCTCTCACCCACTCATACATTAAACTGCGCAAAAACTGAGAAGCATCTCTGGGCACAGTTCTTATTGTGCAGTTGTTAATCAAGAAGTGAAAACAAGTTGTGTTGCTTTTAAGTGCAAGCTTTAATTACAGGTAACACATTCCCAGGAGAATTTACATGGCATTTATTCCTTTTATTAAGCTTTTCTTTGCATAAATATCACAACGAACACACCCACACTGATTAAGTTACACAGTAGCCCACATCAAACACATTTCCTTACTTGCGCTGACAGTCTTCTGTCCAGCTGCTGCTATTAAATCAAGCTGGAGCAGAGCAGGTCACAAACTGGAGCTGGGGTCACTGGGGTCTACTTCATTTGCTGCTGTCACAACACTGTAGTGCCAGTGGTAGAACTATAAATGATTTAAAGTGGATCAGTTGTCAAAATTATTCACATACAGCAAAGTGTGCTCTGTCACCACGGTTTCATCTGTATTCCTGTGGCATGGCCGGCTGTACATGCGCCCAGTGCGGAGGTAATTTGACGCACCACAGCACAAATGGCCCTGATGCACATAATAGTGTAAATATCACACTCCGTACCACTCTTACAACGATGTTGCAATTCAGAACTACTCACCAACAGGATATCACATTTTGTGCTGTCATGCAGTGACACATTGTATTCATCTTATCCTCCCCCACAAGTGTCATTTCAGTTCTGTCCAGGATATACTCCTGCGCTGCGGGAACTCTGCAAATCCTTCGGCAAGATGACCATTTCTCAGCTAAAAGTCATCACATCTGTTTCCACAGAAGAGGCAAGGCAAGGCAAGGCAAGGCAAGTTTATTTATATAGCATATAAGAGGCCTGAGACTGAGACGGTTAACTTCAGGTACTGGGTGGAGGACAAGTCAATTTTGACCTTAAATAGTGTGAAAATTATCAGTCTGCTGCTAAACATATAGTATAGTTTATATCCTCTATTGTCAAATGGCACACTGTGTTCCTCTCTGTTTATTGGAAGGCACAGAGATCAGTTAATGCTACATTCTTAATCCATAAACACTGCAGTACTAACTGTATTTTCCTGAGTTTCATGGTCAGTTGATTTGATTTTTGATTTGATTTGATAATGATTTATTTCGGACACATATAACAACAACTGATATATACATATACACATACTTCATTTACATGTACAAATACATATATATATATATACACATACACATACACATACACACATATACACATACATACATCCGTACACAAATAATATAAACAAAATCAGAAATTGATTTTCAATTGTAGAAATTGAAAATAAGGAAAAAATACTATTCTATTTAATGTGAAAATGTCATTCTGATCCTTTTTAAAAGGACAGAAAGAAGAAAGAAGTGACAGTACAGAGGTACAAGCTCCACCATAAAATAGAAAAACACCAGCAAAAGTGGTGAAGTCAAAGACGTGTAAAACTTGGCACACCCATTACTGCAAGGCAAGGCCTTTCTTCCTTGAATCACTATCTGTGGGGCCTGTAGACCACACCTCTGCTACAGTTACACTATAGGTAGCATTTCTGAGAGTAGAAGTGGCCCCAAAGGTCCTTTTGCCCCTCATGTATTTCAGAAACACGTACACATTGGCCATCACTGTGGGCATAATCACGTATAACACAGGCAGCCCTTCTTGCTTCTCCGACTGCAGTTTGCTGGAGAGGAAAGCTCAGTGGACACAACAGGATGGTGGACCTCGCTGAGCTCATAGTGGCTATTCTTAGAGCATGACATACCTAGGAGGGAGACAAAGTCTTACTTCAGCAGCCTTGCTGAGCTGATTTATACAGTGTATATCTTATTAAACTAATTTTTAAACTAATTTATATAATGTTGCTTTTATTTTATACATACGCTCCGTCTAAAGGGCCCTTATCTCTGACCATTCTCTTTAACACGGCTTTTTAATTGTGTAACTCAGTACAATGCAGGGTCAAGGCTCACAGTGTTAGATATGAAATGGACAAGTCTTGTGAAAATTGATTATTTTATATTTAAATTTAAAGGGTTATAAAATACTGTTAACTTTGATATCCATTTGAAGCAATGCATTATTAGGGATTGTAACACCTAGTCCTTTTATCAGAATCAGAAAAAAATAATGAGGGTTTCTGTTAATTATACCAAGTGGGGCAGTAGATATCCCAGGATGACACAAAATAGATATTAAATGAGAGCTATAGGTATGAGAAGGCAAAATGTATCCTGTCTACAAATAAGTTATTCAGTTTTGTAGTGCTGTTCCAGATTTTTCACTCCCTCTGTTACTATTAACGTCATAATGATTATGGGCAGTTGCTATTTTCCCTCATAAAGTCTGCATGACTGCAACATGCATAAAATGTTCATAAATGCCTGAACACCAATAAAAATGCCCTCAAATGCTCTCTGATTTTTTCTGCCAGGGTTCAAATACTGTATATATTTAACTGAGAAAAAGAATGATTAACCATTTACTCAGCATAGAAAGCATCACTTCCTGACCGACAGTTGCTCTTCAAACAGAATTACAAAGCTCTAAGCAGCTAAGCTACATGGCTGTCATTCAACAACACCACACACTATCTTCAAAAAGCTTGTGTGTGTCTCATAGGGACATGAAGGAGAACTGTGGGTACAAACTAGAGTACTTTGGACAAGCTTTTCATTGGGTGACCATGTATATTGCGTTTGGCAAGTTCTCCAAAAAAACAAAGACCGCAGAGCTGCAACTGCTGGGGAGAACCAAATGATGGAGTTATATTCCATCAGCTTTAATCCCACATACATTTGAAGAGATGAAGGTGTGCTCTAGGCATTTACATGGCCTGACTGGTGAGACTAAGATAAAGGCCTAAAGTTTATGTTACAAGTGCTTCCATGTCCTTTCTGCTTGTCTGGCATCTCTCAGTTATTGTAACCAGGTGAATTCAGTAGGAGCGTATGATCATGGATCATGGTCTTTACTGGCATTTCAATGACATGTCTGTGCAGGATCAGAGATTCCCACATTTTAAAGAGGCAGACGTGGCAACACCTTGAAAATGTGAGATTTAAGTCAGAATTATAGCCTCGATCATGGATTCATGTTGAAGATTCATCGTTAGCATTTTGGCCGCTGCCATACAAGTTATGTATGAAAAGGTGGAGGAAAAATTTGTCAGCTAATGCTGGCTAGCTTGCTTAAAAGCTATATGGGTGGATCTTACAGAGAAGAGGCTTGTCCCCATAGAAGAACTGCGGTTCAGCTCTGGAGGTTGCCCCTTGGCAATAGTCTAGTTTCATTGTGTTTCAGGCTGTGTTCAAACTCTTCCAGTGGGGTACTGAAGGGGATCACCCAACAATTACAGAATTAACCACAGTTTCTGGGGAACTACACAATTAACTTGAGACTTTCTCTTTGGATTCTTGATAGCCACACTGATTTGGATGTGCACAGCTCTCTAGGCTCTGGATTAAAAAAAACACAGTCATAGAAGCAGGCCTGAACACAGTCTTATTTTATTTTATTTTATTTATTTATTTATTTATTTTTACAGCTGAGTCACCAGTCTTGCAGTGGTCTGGTGGACAGTATGTATCTGACATGATTTATGTTAAATAGTACCGCACACTGAGATGAAAACCCACAAGTGCAGTGAACAGTGCAGCTTTGTAAGAGTGTCAACCAGAGGTCTGAAAATGAAAAACACCAGAGAAACCAATTCATTAATTCAAATAAAACTCTTCATTTCAATACTGCAAACCTTGCACATTTCAAGTACTGAATAGCTAACATAGTTATGAATAGCTAATGTCAGGCTACTCATGTGACACAGTGAGGAGCACAATGACACACTGGTTGTAGTAGCTGAATTGAGGAATTCATAAGCCATTAAAAAAGTGACAGTTGTAAATTGTATGCTACTTTATTACACTGATCATTTAAATGGTTCTGTGTCTTTTATAATCAATCATTTAAGCAATTTATCAGGCTGTTGGTGTCCATTCAGAGGTCAACCAATTCCTAGCGCACCCAAATTTGTGGGTGCGTTAAACTTTGACAAGAGGAAAATGGTCTAGAATGTGTGAAAAGGCCACAGTACATAACAGAGGTATACTACTGCATAGAGGACCAAAATATTCAACTTTTACTGTTCATTTTTGTTCTTTGTTTGCATTTTTGGGTTTTAGTTCAGTTTGGCTTCAGTCTCACTTCTAGAATAGGTTTGTTCATTTTAGTCTGGTTTTTATGATTTGGACTTAACCTAAAGTCAGTTAACTAAAATGCCCCCTTCACACACCCTCCCATCATGTTTATTTTTCTGTTTAGCTTTAGTAAAGTATACGTATAAGTCATGTACAGTATCGACTGTTTGCTACAGGACATGAATGCAATGAGGGTAGCCGAGTCACCGTCTTGAATTAATTGGATGATTTTAAGGAAATCCTGGAAATCAATTTTATAAATTTGCAGACAGATCTGCCTTACATGATTATGTTTGTCCAGTGCTGCTATCAAAACAGGCACATCTGCAAGCATGTCTCCAAGTGTACATGAACCATGACATTCAAATGCCTTTCTATTAAATATACTGGGATCCATCCCTGTGCTGCTTTAGGTTTGGAGTGGCAACCTAAAACAACTCTAATAAGCTTACACTCCCCATTCTTTCTAAATGAAAGAATGGGTCCCGCAGCATGACATAAACAACTATATTCCCATGTGGACACCATCACTTCAACCTTCAGGTGTTCTCTATAGTGGAAGCAGCCACAGTTTTCTGGACTGACAGTGACGTTGCCACTGTGATCTAAACCTACCTTGGAGAGGGAGTTCTCCCCTATGGTTAGCGCCATCCCTCTTATTTTATTCAGCACAGGCAGAGGCAGAACTCATGTTGTTATTGGAACAGGACGGACAGAACGGGTCTGCAGCGGTACACAGCAACATCAGTAACTTAGGGTGGGAAGACAGGAAATGTTGTAAAGGTTAGGGTTGACCAGTGATGCATTAGTACCATCTAGTGGCTCAAAGGCATCTGAAAAGGTTGTAGCTTTAATACCAATAAGTCACTGCACATTTAATTTACACAAACATTTCCAACATGTCATAAATACATAAGTAAATTAACTTTACATCAGGTGCCTACAGGCATATATCTGATTTTTGTGCAAATAATGCACAAAATTTTCTTTTCTTCTTCTGTCCTGATCAATATCAATATCAGCGTATCCAGAACACAATGAAACTTTATGTGCTTTTAGGGGCATCTGCAATCTCTCCATATTTCATTTGGTGTGCAATGATGCTGAACTACAAACAGCACAGTTACAAATTGTAGAGGATATTAATTCAATTCAATTGCACAACAGAGCTGGGAGCACATTAACACTCACAGCAGAATCCGAGACTCCTCCAGGCATAAACTGTAGCCTTATGGGAAAAGCAGACAGAAGAATAATCTGCCAGTGAGAGAGACAGCGCAGACTGGAGACCTCCATGAAGACACAGGTCACTGATGCAGTGCTTGTTAAAGCTGGAGGGGTCCACTTTGCCATGACAGTGTTTGAATGGTCCATTAACTTCTAGAATTTTCCCGCAAGCCTCTGGGTCAGAGGAGCGGACCAGACACTCAGATGAACACTTTAGACAACTTTCTCCTATATGGTCTTGCACTGCCCACTTCTTCAAAGCGTTCCAAAATGGCCGAGATTGATATGCTCCAGTGTGCCATTTGCTATGAGGTCATGAAGGTCACAGTCGAGGTTACCAAACAGGCCACCAGTAGCATTAGCATATTTTCTGGAGAGATGAATGCCAACTGTTTCCTCCATGGTAAAAACAAAATCCAAAGCCAGTGTCCTTATAAAGTTCAAGTGCAAGTGTGCAGCTATAATGAGAAGGCCAGTGCAGTGGGGCTGAAGTGACAGGGCATGTTCCTGTTGATGCCATCAACCTGTAGGGGGAGCCATCTGAAAGGAAGTGCAGAGAAACTTTTACAAAAGTTAACCTTCCTGTTCATTTATTTGCAACCTATTATGGTACTCACCTCTGTCCATGCTCAGCCAGTAACTTGACTGACGGGTATAGTGCAAATTAAAGTCATTCAAGTCAAAGGAGATTATGCGATTACCACTGTGCTAACTTGTTTCTTCATAGAATCCAAAGAGTAATCAAAGCTTTGTGCACAGGGGTCATATTTATGATATTTTGTGCATCTTCCAAAAGGATAAGCCAGGATGAACTCTGGCATGGACTGCGGCATCTCCACAGAAGCCAGTGTGTAGGTATGCCAGGATCTACATGTGACATGTGACCAAAATGTTCCACTCATGATTGATATTCACATTGCAGGACATGACTGTTAGAAGGCAGAGAGTGATCAGCAATAATCACTGCACACATAAGCTAATACATTTGCTGACACTTTGTACACATGATGTGACAGAAACAGCAGTTAAGGTGTAAAGTATAATAAGGAGTAGTTTGAGGTGTTAATAGGAATTCATCAAAGAAGCAGAAGGTGCCCCCCACCCCCACACTTTTCAGTTTGAATTGTAAGCCCCCCAAGACTGGCTTAAGACAGGCAGCACTTATGAAACTGCTGGGAAGTAAATTTAAATGGATTAAACAAAACATGTCTGAGTTATGAGATAAAGTGCAAAAACTCTAATCACAAAAGTTAAAAAAAAGTTCAGTTGGATGGCATTAAATGCAAATACTCATCCAATCTTTTGTGACACATCCATTTAAATAAAATGTTATAGGTCCCTGTGAGCAAAAGATAAAACTGATCCTTTATCATCTTTAACAAGCAGCGCCCTTCTGCTCAGATCTTTAGGTAGGGAAAAGATGTTAGACATACGTTTAGGGCTTGTTTTAGGTAAAAATGACAACATGTAAAATAAACTGGGTTTTTTTGTTTTTGTTTTTGTTTTTGTTTGTTTTTTTACAAGGTTAAAAAAAAACAGCTTCATCAGAAAAACAAAGTGCCACATGAAGTTTGATAAAGCACGAGTAGTGCTGCACGGTGCAGCTGACTCAACAACAGTTAACAACTGTCACTCAATCCAGCAGAACCAGCTATGCCTCCTTTTCCTTGCACAGCCCCAGGTATTGTCAAGGGTGTAGCTCTCTCCCTCTGGGCAACAAGCTGGCTCATAGCACATTGTGGCAATGGCAGAGCAGTTATACTGCTTAAAGCATCCCTCAGCCTACGATTTCGCCCTGATATACAGAAAACAGTGAGTCACCGTGTGCAATTGTCCAATTGTTTTTTTTAAACACCAAGCAAACAAGACAGCATAAAATAAAGGTTTTGTAATTTGTCACGTCATATGCAGGTGAGGCATATGCATGATTGCCCAAAACACTGAATCATGTGCATGGAAAAACTAAGACAAGGCACAGTTCAGCTGTGCCAATAACTGTGTTTATAACTGAACCTGGAAGGTGGTCACATGGTGGATTTAGAACAATCATACAATAATTAATTAAACAAAATACATGGTTTAGTTAAATGTGTGGCTACTCATGTCATAGCCCTGTCTACAGAAGAAATGACATTGGTTAGTTTTGATGCAGTCCTTTTCACTTTGCATATATCCAAAACTAAACTGACATTCCTCATAACAGTGACAGAGTATATCAGATAAAATAAAGCAGAACTCAGGGCATGCAGCAACACATACAGTGTAGTCAGAGTCTTGTGGGCATAAGAGTGCTGTGGGAGAAAAAAAGGTTTGTGTACTTAACAGAGTTGAGCTAGTCTTATACATCAACCTGCTGAGTTTATTGAACAGAGCATGCCAGTTTTAGCAAATACAACAGATGTGTGGAGACCTGTTTGATGTACATGCACTGGCAGACCACACTGGGTTTATGAAAGAATAAATATACACATATACATGTGAGTCAACATTAATCTTAATCACAGCACTTCCCACCCTGTGTACTCTCTCAGTGTACTGCAAAACAATTCTTCTCCCATTAGAAATACTGTACAGAAGTCATTTACACAGTAATGAGAACAAGGCAACCGCCAAATTATCCCACAGAAGCAAGCAGTATACTGCAGAGGTTATTAGATGTAATTGTTAAAGGAAAATTAAAATATTAAAAAGTCTAAAACAAAGCACACTATTTAAAAAAAATATTTAACAACATTTTGTTATTTTTACGAAACTTTTTAATGATAAGTTCCTTCTGTGACCCTGTGACAGCTAACCTGGTAGATGACAAAAACTGGGCTAGACTCTGGCTTGTCCAGCATAGCTCCTGAAGTACCTGCCTCCCATGACCATAACTGTGCATTTACTAGCCTGCAATGTGTTGTACGCTCCATGGCCATCTTAGGAGGCACTTCTTGTTCCATTTGGATATGTGGATTTGGAACAAGAACATTTACCATACTCTTGTATCCCCCCCAGCCCCTCACCCTCCCACACAGTAAAATAGACAGTGCTCATTAAGACAGAAGTTTTCATGGATGTCATAGTAAACACAATTATTGCAGAGTTTGGCACACATCCACCACCGCTGTGAAAAAAAAAGGCTTGAAATACTTTGTATTTTTTATGCTAGAGGACTTAGGCTCTCTACACAGACATGAGACTGGAATGCAGATGGTAGACATTGTTAGATGGGGTAGGAGATCTGCATAACAGAGTGGTCCTTGTATTTTACAAACAAAAAATAAACTAACTAAAATAATTTGCTTTTACTAAAAAGGTTGGGGGAAAATGTTTATCTATTCACATACAGCAGCTCCAGTGTCTTGACCCACAGCTAAAAAAAAAATCTTACATACAGCAGTTGGGCTATCATAACAGATCTTCTAGACACAGTTATTAAAGAAATCCACTGTTTTGTGGCAGCTTGGGATTGTCCCATTTGTATCCAGTAAACTTCCACAGAAATCTTTCATCTGATAAAGAGCCATATCTTGTGGATCACAGCCCGAGGTGTGAATTGGTACATTTACAAATTCTTGTTCAGTGCTGGTTCACCGCTATCTAAGGGTCTGAGATATATCAGATTCATTGATGTGCATCAAGTAATCCTGTGGATTAGCATTAAACTTCCCACACAGGTCACAGGGAGGGAAGAGAAGATTGTGGAATTTAAGCTGTGAGGACATGAAACTTCTACTGTTCTGGTCAGAAGTTCATATATGCACTCATAATAAGCATAAATGTCATGGCAATTTTAGCTTGACAAAGACAAGGCCTATTAATGTCTCGTTAGTGACTAATAGTTGACTAACAGTTTCTTGTTGCCGACATAAAAAGGATTTGTTTAAAGGCACTTACTGGATTGACTAATACTTAGAACAACAGGAAATAAGATTAAGATCTAGGAAGGAGAATTGTAGAGTTACACAAGTTTGGAGGGTCTCTTGAAGCCATTTAGCCAAATAGATTCCAACAACATCATCAGTTCAAAAAATTGTACATAGGTACAATTTATTTGGATGTGTCATAGCCTTGCTGAATTCTGAAAGAAGAATCAAAACTGTCACCCTCAGATAAGAGGAAATTGGTTAGGATGCATGGGGACAAAACCACCAAGGCTCAATCCTGTCACGAATTGGAAACTGCTGGAACGCCGGTGTTACTGTCCACAGTAACGCACGTTTTATATCACCATGGACCGAGAGTGTGCTGACCACAAAGAAATCCCTGCTCTAAAAATGGACACCTTCAAGCTTGACTAAAATTTGCAGCTGCCTACATAACCCAAATGCCTTATCTAGAATTTTTTTTATTGTCATAAAAGGCAAAGATTGAGCTACTTGGCCACAATGACAATTTGAAGGAGTAAAGGTGAGATTCTCAAACCTAGCAACACTGCACCAGCTTGTGGTAGCATCATACTCTTGGGCTGTTTTGCTACCATTGCTACTGGTACATTGCACAAAGTAGTTGGAATAATGAAGGAAGAGGACTAAACTCTAAAGTCTTTAACTTCACCTTAAATAAACAGCTAGATGTCTGAAACTTGGACAGGGTTGGGTGTTCCAACAGGACAGTGATCCTAAACACACATCAAAACTGGTTTTGGAAAGGATAAAGCAGGCTAACATTAAGCTTTTCAAATAGCCTTCCCAAAGCCCTGACCTCAACCCTATTGAAAATTTATGGACTATGCTTAAAAGCCGGGTCCATGCCAGGAAACCAAATGATTTAAATGATTGGTTGGTTTTTAGTCTCCAAGCTATAAGACTTGTAAAAAAAAAAAACCCCAAAATAGTGCTTCTCCTCATAAATCGTTGAAGACTTGAAGATGATTTTCCAGTTTAGGATTCTGGTTCCAAGATTATGGCAAAAAATGTCCAGGATAAAGATGAATATGCAAGTTTAATCAGTATTTTGCAACAGACTGCACAGAGATGCCTGTATTGCAAGGAAAAGGTCTTGCCCTGGCTTTGGTTGAACACGGCACATGAGACAACAAGCTTTCAGCCCTAATTAAAAGACCCTTTGGCACTTTTAATCACCCATGGGAGGGTAAAATCCACAATCAGTCTTATCAGTGCCATTAAATGAAATTATGACGTCTGAAGATCTGTATAATATATTTCCACAGAAACCGCACAGGACAACGCTCATGATGCTTCCAGGACAATGCAGAGCTAAACCAAAAGTGATGTCTGAAAGAACTAAAGACATTTAGATATAGTTTGAGTGGCCCATTGCCTAGCCAGTATTACTGACTCAAATGTGATTGTTTGTTATTTTTAACTATGGCAATATTAAAGACCATGATGTTGTTTTGCATGTTGTGGATGGAGAGAGTGGCACTATACTATACCACTTTGTCAAATACACTCGTTCGATGGCTCATTAATGCAAATATCTAATATGCCAATCACATTGCAAAAAGTCAATGCATTTAGGCATGTAGACATGGCCAAGACAACCTGCTTAAGTTCAAACGGAGCATCAGAATGGGCAAAAAGGTAATGTAAGTGATGTGGCATTATGTCTGGTGCCAGAAACCACGGCTACAAATCACATGGGTTTACCAACTTGTTTCCAGGTCTGTTGATTCTTGATTTCAGCGGTGACTTTAGGATGTCTTTCCCTTTATGTATCCTGGTCTATTAACCATATGAAATTCATATGGTAGAGTTATCTGAACTACACTGCTCAAAAAAATAAAGGGAACACTTAAACAACACAATGTAACTCCAAGTCAGTCACACTTCTGTGAAATCAAACTGTCCACTTAGGAAGCAACACTGATTGACAATCAATTTCACATGCTGTTGTGTAAATGGAATAGACAACAGGTGGAAATTATAGGCAATTAGCAAGACATCCCCAATAAAGGAGTGGTTCTGCAGGTGGTGACCACAGACCACTTCTCAGTACCTATGCTTTCTGGCTGATGTTTTGGTCACTTTTGAATGCTGGCGGTGATTTCACTCTAGTGGTAGCATGAGACGGAGTCTACAACCCACACAAG
>VVHJ01000164.1:26762-43271 GCA_015107715.1 Tylochromis polylepis | reverse complement strand
CCTTTTTCCTTTTTTTTTTAAAAAAAAAAAAAAAAAAATTCATGTTTTTTTTAAGTGTATGCCATGACCTAGACTCCATTTCTCTCGGTCATGTCTGTAATGTCATATGCACTCACACAAACATACACACACTCATACACGCAGATGCAGTACTTTATATAGATCCTGATCATGAATAATACATGTAATACTCTGGGTGTCTGCTTTAAAAGGCTCATCACAATAGGCCTCGTTCACTAATGTGGTCATGGAAAAGTTCTTACACATTATTATCAGATTCATGAAATCTGCTCAGCAGCATAGTAGTGAATCAGAATCGATAGGGCACGTGCTAGCTGTCTGCATACTTCCATTGTTTTCCACCATATTTGGAAATTGTGAAGCTGAAAAAAGCACTGCACCTAAAGGAAAAGAATATGATATTTTCACAGGAAAAAATAGGAAAAAACAGAAGAAGGAAAAAAAAAAAGGAATGCTTTGATATCAATGTTGATTAGAAAAATATGAATAAAAGATGAACAGAAAAAAAGCATTTGGAGGACAAAGAGTGCCAGGTCTGTTATCCTAAGAAGAGCAACTCACTGTAGTTACTGGAGAAACATCAATAATTGGGATATTGCCTAGAAATTTGAGTGTAAGTGATATCCAGCAAATATGCAAGCCTGTTTTTAATGAATACAAAAGTGAGTATACACACATTGAGTAATGGCAACGTTTAATTTGGTAAACTTGTTTGCAACATTACCAACCAGTCATTTTTGATCAGATTGTTCTGTGGTTACAAAATACCCCGACCGCACACAGACTAGTCTGCAAACATTGCAGTAACATTACAGAACAACGTACAATTTGTTTTACTGATGTAACTATTATATTTTAAAAAAACAAAAAAAAAACAAGGAGACTGTTACTATAATAGGTTATCAAATGTAACTTCTTTAGAATTTAAATGTAAAACAATTCACAATTTGAAATTTATTTTAATACACTGCCGTGATGGGACCCTACTCTTTTTTTTATATATTAGTATTATGTGATTTGGAATATTAAGCTGTTGTGAGAGAAATTCACTGTACTAACCATTTAAAACTGATGTGTGGTCTCTATGTTGTGTGTTGAGCATTTTGGTTTTTTCCCCATTGTGTTTTGTTACTGTTCTGTGTTTATATTGGTGAAACCCCGACATTAAATGGTTACCCATAATTAAAATGGTTGGTATAATAAAAGATTCTTCCTACATCTTCTAGTCAGTATTTTATATATATATATATTTTTTTACATTTATTTATTTACTTTTAATTAATTATATGAGCATTGTTTTTTTGCCTAATATCAAGGAAAAACAATGCCGACAGAAATAAATTGTTAATACCAAGTTGAATAGAACACCAATCTGTAGTTTCTAAGACTGACTGGCTTTCATTGTTTCTGTGAACATATGGGCAAAGGTACTTCTACATTTGTTTGCATAACACAAACAAATTTAGGTTAAAAAAAAAATCATAAACCAAGAATGTGTGTGTGAAAGTTTCATATGTTTTCTTAGGTTTAAACACAAGATTTGTGTGTACACACTTTGTGAATGGGGTGCACAGATACTAGATTGGTGATGCTTTGGACTGTGCCTTGGATGACTCTGCACTGTGCTGCTATGAAGTGCAGAAACTGCGTTGTGCTTGGACTTACACACCCAAGTAGTGAATAAGAGCCACACTGGAAAATGGGTCAGGGATGATATGAAAATCTTTAGCCATTAAATTTGTTTAAAGAAATGAGCTTGTCCTGGGCAGAGAGTTTCACTTTCGTTCTCATTATCAGCTGTGGTCATTATTTGATTATTTCCCAACAGTAGCCACAGATCTCAGCATTGCTGGCACTGCTTTTGATTTAGCAGAACAAAAAGGATTTCTTGCCCAAAGAAATTTGTAGTGGATTGCTGTATAAGACAACATTAATCCCTTTTGAGAACTTAAAGCCTCGTCTGCCAATTATCACTACATGATTCAAAGAAGCTGAAATCCATATCTCAGGTGTTCAAAGCTTACCAGGAAAGATATAAAAAAGTGGACCAAAGGAAAGCTCAATAGCACTCATTTTCCGCCTTCACTGATATTCATGCCGACAGACTATCCCTTGTTAATGAGAGCTCTAAGGATGGGGAAGGACTCATTCCAGTGACCTTGAAGTAGCTGCTTTGAACAGCAGCCAGTGCGAGTCTTCGTTACCTGTCCTGTCAATGCTACGACCTTGAATAAAACATCTATGCAGATGAGAGAGACGAGAGATCTATTTCATTCAAGTTTCCTTCTAGCAGTGTAACAGGGACTGTCTCATGAGGCCCGCCTTGGCTCTAATTATGCTGATGTTTGGCTGTTAATTTCGAAAGACTTGGGTAGCCAAAAGAATTAAACATTCAGGGGTAATGAGAGAATTATAAAGGTACTAAGAGAGTTGTTTGTGCTGGATGTAACCCAGAATTTGCATTTTTTTTCCTTTTGAGTGTGTTAAATAATAAGTCAAGCCAATAAACCACACTAATAAAACATTAATTCTGATGCTAATGTTGATATCGGCAACTATCTGTTTTTTGTGTAACATGCGCACCATATCCAGTCTGAGAGAGTAACAAACTTGCAAATGATGACAATTTATTTAATTCAGCTGAGAAGTTGTGGTAGTTTAAGGTGACCTTTTTTCCTCCTGTTTAGTCACCTAGCTGAGATGTGCACTAGATAAGCTTTTATTTTCAGTTACTAAATCTGGCTATCACTGATTATTAAATGCCCTGCCTCTCGCCCCAAGATAGCTGGGATAGGCTCCAGCCCCCCCACGACCCTGAAAAGGATAAATGGATGGGTGGATGGATGATTACTAAATGAGCAAGTTCAGATAAAATGGTTGTCGTGCCTTTTTTGTCATTTGCAGTAATTCTTTTTATGCCTTATTCTTATTATCAAGAAAGTTCAGTTAAATAAAAGGACAAGTTTCTTCTTTTTCAACATTTAGTGAAACCACTATTTTTACAATGACTATTAACTAATCATGTTAAGTAGTCATCATGTCAGTACTGACCAAAATTATTGTGACTTTTTCCATAGTCGAGCACAGAAGTCGAGCTTTAACTGAATTTCGTCTTTTTGCGTCTCTTTTAGCAAATTCCAGATGTGTCTCCCACTGGTCGCTGGACCACTCTGGTGCCACTGCTCTTTATCCTGGTGGTGGCTGCTGTCAAGGAGATCATTGAGGATCTGGTAAGACTAGCTTCAAATATTACACAAGACTGGGCTGTTTAAAACGGGGGTTTCAAACAGTCCATTTGCTGCCAAAAGGCCCAGTCCGGCCCACTGCATGGCTTTGGAAAATGCAGAAATGACAAAGATGAAGGGTATAAATTTTAGACTTTTAAGTCTAAAACCATAGGCTATCGTACGCAAAAGTAAGTAAGTAATAACTGAAACATTAAATAACAAAAAAGTTAACCTTTTTTCACTACATACATACATTTTTTTTTTTTTTGGTTTTTTGCAGTAGGTCCACAATTTTAAAAGTTTGGTTTCCAGTTAATGAGCTGGCAGTAGATTGTCTGTAATTTGTAATTTGTTTCTTAAAGTGAAAGTCTGAAGAGCCATGCTGATGTGTTTGATTGATTTTATAAAGCAGTGTTTCTTAATAAAGTTGAAAAACTGAGGTGTATTATTGAAATAACTTAAATCACTACAACTCCAAACGCATGGCTCTAGAATGGTATTCTACAAACCAGCGACTCAGGTCACAGTCACAGTGGTTACGTCCATTATTTATATTCAGTCTTTGCTTGAGAGCCATCACCCACCCGACCTAGAAAAGCATCATTAATGCAGGAATTAATAAATGCACATCAGCAAGACCCTGATTTAAAACAAAAATCATGCTGTCAGCAACTATCAAAAGGCAATCAACATACTTCTGAAGGCCAAATTTGCATTTGGTTTAAAGCAGCCTGTGCAAATCAGGTAAAGCTTTTGTTACTTGTATTCTCAATTTCTCATTTTTCTACATGCATGCCTTAATATATTGCATCACAGAAATGTGCCTAACACAACCTACCAAAGTTCAGTTGCCTCAGTAAATGAAATTCGTCAAGCAAAATCAAAATTAAAATAGTCCTGTCCCCTTTACAGAGTTTTTTATCGTCTTTCACTGTGCTTTATGTCATCTGTTTTCTTTGAAGCATGAATCAGGCAGTGATGGTTATGTGACCACAGCAGGAAACACCCCAACATGTGTACACACACACAATTGGACATCTCCGTGCATACACACACACTCACTTCAGAGGTCACAGCTGTGCCTTCTGCACCCTGAGTACTCATTCAGTCAATTAACCTAGATACTGAATGCTCATGTACAAAGGCAGCTAGTAGCAACAAGACAAAACAACGGTCTGCCCTAAAGCAAGCCTGAGCTGTTGAACAGATGCTTGATATGTATTTAGGATGGAAGATTGATTTGAACAGTTGGTTTTGTGTGGTTAATTCTTCTTTGAGTTGAAGTTAGAAGCTTCAGCATACGCGCGCTGTGGTGTAGTAACGTGATGCGCTCAGTTCCGAACAAAGTTAGAGAATGTTGCATTTTACTGTATTGCAGTGACCCTGCAATGCGATCCTCTGTGCAGGTCCCAGTGGAGAGTTTTCTCTGTACTATTAGCTGCTATCTCGTGCTGAAAGAACCAGCGCAGCACTTTCTCTCCTGGCCTGTTGTGAAAAACATGGGAACAGAGTGGTGATGACTCCGTCTTTATCGCTGAAGGTCACCTGCACACGCGTCTGCTCCCTGTGCTGCGCTGTCCCTCACAAGTTGACCTGACAGGGTAACATCGACCCCTGACTTCATGAATCATGCACTATGGACACACACTGCACAGCTCGTACTTTACCTTGTTGCTGGCAGCCTCCTCTGCAGCAGCAGACTTGGGCTGTACTTCGGCTAGCTGAAAAATGTTAGAGAAACAGAAATATAATGCCTTGAACTCGAGCTATGATGTATTTCACAATAGTGTGTGGTGCAGTTTTACACAGTATTATAGTTTCTTACTACTCTCAAAACAAGCAGCTGAAAGAGCAAAGACAATCTTGTTTCTGTCCTTTTGTGGTTAAACGTCCTTCGCTGCTATTTAATGTCTCATTAGGTCCATGTTGAAGCATACAGTTTTAGCAGGTTAATCAAGGTAACACTGCAGTTACTGCTTTTATCTTTCACTGCTTTCTGTATTTCCCCTCTGTGGCTGAAGTCTACAGAGACCTAATACTGCAGTATTTACGCATAACCTCTGTGCGCTGCTTGCCTTCCACTGCACTATGATTATACACATCATCTAAATACCGTGCAGATCCTTTTTTTCCCATGTCCACAGGGACACAAAGTGCGAGAGAAGCAAGGACAGTGAATTTGAGAAACGCAGTATAGGTTGTGAAGTAGCTACAAATACAGTTCAGCTCCTCCTACACGTCTCTGAATAGAAGAGGGTCTGTGCAGCCAGACCTAATAGTGTGTGGATGAATTAAATTAGCTGACAGCTCTTGCACAAGGGATGGATGATGAATGAGCTTTATAAAGGTCTCCACTAGTAATTCTTTTTTTCCTGAGCATAGTGAAGCTGGTGAAAGACCATATGACACAGCAACCTTTTTAAATTATACACTACAAGCATGTTGCAGGAATTTTAAAACAATTGTTTTTAATTGAACAAACACACATATGGAATCATAAAATCAGGGACCTGAGGGAAAGAAACTAGGGGATATACAGAATAGTCGTTGTAGGATGCTAACAGTGGAAAACCTGTCGTTCCTGGTGACACGACTCACTTTACCTTTACTGTCAGTGTTTTAAAGTAGCTCGAAGATTTTTTCTTTCTCCTCTGGAGAGTACAGTACAACCTGCCAAAGTACTCAAATGAGTTTTAAATTAAATTAGCTTAAATGAGAAAAGATCTCCTCTTCTAGTAAACACGTTTTCCTTGTTAATTAAGTAAGACACAGGCTGCTTTTCGAGCTGCATTTTAAAACACTGTGATTATTTATATGAGATTGATGCAGAAACACATTATTACTCACCGTGATGCTAGCTGACAAGCTGTCTGTTGGAATCAGCTGTTAAAGTCGCAGCATGTTGCATGGCTGTTCAGCCAACAAGAAGGGAAGTAATGCTGATGAGTTGAACTTTGATGTGGTCACAGGCAGTATGGTTTGTTTCGAACGAAGGGAGAAGCTACGTGAATGTGAAGCAGCTGATGGGTTTGTTTGGTTTTTTTCACATCAGCTGATCTCTGAATTTTTTTCCATATTTTCAAGATTTTTTAAGATCCATTACTTTATAAAATTCAAGAAATAATTTGTTGTTGCATATCAGCAGCAAAAAATGGAAAGTTATTCATTTTAGAGTCATATAAAATAAACAAAAACAGCAAATATCCACATCGCAAATTGTCTGATCAAATAAATATTCTGTTTTGTTTAATCAAGCCAGCTTTCTAAGCTATGACAAAGATTACGTCACTGCTGCAAACTGAACTACCAAGATTTAAGAGTCACACATGAAACCTTAGTGCAGCAATTATACTGTAGGGCACTTTGGGCAAAACACTGCATGATACAAGGTTCTGTACTGTAGTCCTAGTGTGAATATCTCTGCAGAAACTGTAAATAGCAGTCTTCTTCTCTCTTACTGTAATATGGACAGTGTCAGCTTCTTCAGTACATTTCTGCCAGCAAATTTAGAGCATTCTCTTGTAATCCATGACTGTATGATTAGGGTATCTTTTTTCATATGTGTAGTGATTGCTTGATTTTTCTTTAATAAGACATGATTTTCTTCCATTTTTGCCACGTGTTGTTCCTTGACTTCTTTCAGATCACTGTGTTTTGAATAGTATGTATCAGGGCATGTGTGCAATGTTGATATTGTTCTTTTTTCCTTACAGAAACGTCACAATGCTGACAATGTTGTCAACAAAAAGGAATGTCAAGGTATTCAAAACTCTCTTTTTCTTTAGTAGACAATTTGACTCTATATTTAGTGTCGTATAAACGTATTTATGTTGCCAGGAAGCAAGTATGCCTTAATGAGACCTAATAAGACTTACCACATCTCTCTCCTTACTCATCACAGTACTGAGGAATGGTGCCTGGGAGATCGTGCACTGGGAGAAGGTATGTTCCCACAGTGTGCCATTAATAGTCACTATCCTCCAGTGTTATTTCAAATTCTTCATTCTGTCTTTAGCTGTGACTCGAACAAAATTCTGTTGTGGATATCAATTTTGATGAACGTGAAGTTACGGAGAACATGGCATTGCATTTGCGGGGGGATACTGAAATCAACGCAATATATAGGAAAGTCAAAAGAATCTGAATTTTTAAAAACAAAAAACAAAAACATATGTTAATAATCTCTGTATGTGTGATGATGTTCGCGCAAAGTTTTGTTTTAGATTGGCCCACCCGTTAAGGGGGAGACGTATACAGACATATATAGATACATATGCTACGATCATTATTGTAAGATTCTAACCAGTCACATTTCATTCATCTGGAGCATCGAGCCTGTCATTCATCCAGCAACCTTTCACAAGCTATTATGCTGTTGTCATTTACAGAAAGCTCACACACTCACACGCACACATTCACACACTTTGACCCCCCCCCCACTATCGTGCCTAAACTAATTAATCCAGCGTTTCCATGTGGGCGGTCATTAGAAGGCAATGCTGGAAGACAGTGAGAATCTTTCATCCTTCATAATGAAACTTTTCTAGTAATGCGGCTGGGACCGTTTGGCAGACGGCGTGGAGAAAACACACCAGGCATTTGGATAGTTTAATAAATGGTGATGCTGCTTCCTCCATTAAAAGCTCCAATCGGCATGTCGCGGTGCAGTATTAGCCAAATCTCTTCCTCCTGCTCTCTGGGATATGAGACGGGTATCACGAATTGATTTGTTACATAAAACGTTTGTTTATTTGTTGTTGAGAACTGAATTAACAACAGGATATGAATGGTCTGTGTAAACATGTTGCTGTCCCAGCTCGCAGATTCATAAGTGAACAGCATTAGAAAAGAAATGTATTAACATTAATCCGACACATCCACAGATGGATGAGTGGGTAAGTGCAACTGTTATTATTGCAGAGAAGACTGAACTGCATCTCATAAAGACGTGCTATACAAACATTAACAGCTAAAATAATGTGATGCATATACAGCGGTGTGAAAAAAGTGTTTTCCCCCTTCCTGATTTCCTATTTTTTTTTGTATGTTTGTCACACTTAAATGTTTCAGATCCTCAAACAAATTTAATTATTAGACAAAGATAATACAAGTGAACACAAAATGCAGTTTCTAAATGAAGGTGTTTATTATTAAGGGGGAAAAATTCCAAACAATATGCAAATATGCAAAACACAAATATTAGTTAAATCAGGAAGGGGGCAAACACTGTTTCACACCACTGTAGTTGGTGTTATGGGATGAGTTTTAGGATGTTTGCAATGTCACTGTATCTAATACAATATGTGATTCGTGCAATAAATTATCATAGCAGGGAGGAAATCTCGGTGCTACTCGTTGGTATATAACTGTCCCTTTCCTTTACCCACATGAAAGATTCTCTAAAAAGCTATGCTTTGAATAATTAATGCTTTTTGCATCTTCATCATGCATATTGTAAAAGCTGCTTCGGTGCCAAATTTCTTTTTTGGCCCCCAATCTCCGTTAACTAGCAACTCTTTCAGGGCAACTAGAATGAGGTCAAAGTGATCAACTTGTCTTTGCTGTTTGTTTGCCAACAATTGAAGTCATAATTTATAATAATGTGGATCTTCAGGAGTTTTAGGAGTATTTTTGTATGTTACTCATTTTCTGTAATATTTTTTCTTCAAATGTTCTAAAAAAAATGTTTTTTTTAATCTATTATTATTGTTTTTTTAACTGTAAAAGATAAAATATGCAAGTGCGTTTAACTTGCATATTTGCTGGATGGAATCTTAGTTAACTGATAAAAGTCTTTAAGTGTGTTTCACTGTACTGTAAACTTGTTACCCCGACACCTGCATACAAGGCCAGCCTTCAAATTAAAAGTAGTGTGATCAGCTAGCTAGACAACGCCACACTGTAAGATTATCATCACTCTACAAAATGTGAAGGAAACGCATCCGTGTGCTAACTGTCTTCTTCACAAAGCTTCCCATGCTGCTTTTTCAAATACACCATTTCTGGATAACTGATAGGATACCTATGAAAACACAGCTTCCTTCTCAGATCAGTTCTTAGTTATTGGATAGTTGTGAAGCTGTAAGCGTATATATTTCTTATTGCTAAGAATTTCTGAGTCTAGAGAGAAGGTGCTTCCAGCCCTTATTTCCCAAAGGGTCACCAAACTGTGCCAAATCAAACATGCGGCTGGATCTGCATTTTATGAAAGCCTGGGCCTGGAACTGGGCATACACTAGCTTGTGACCTCCTGAGGCCGGGTTTGAGTCTCCTCCCGTTCTCAAACTGGAGCTCTTTCACATTTAACGCAAACGTGCTAAGCACTACACCATGGAGCCACTAAGGATCTGGCTTAGACACACACAATCCATATTTTGCATCACAGAGTCACTTGTTGTAAAGTGTGCAAGTCTCAGTAGTATTCGAAATTTAAAATGATTATTTTTTTCTGCTGAAGCCATTGAATGTGTTGGTGCACCTGTTTGGTTCTAATGGAATGAAGACTCCAGCTGTTTCTCCACTGTGTTTTATTTCAGAGCTTTAATGTGCTTACAGTCTACTCTTTCAAGCTGTGAAGTTTTTGCTCCTAATGTTGAGCTCATGTTTTCTTTTACGCTGTTTTATTGGCAACCCACAGCATAATCAGTTTATTTCCACAGGTTGAAGTGGGCGATATTATTAAAGTAAATGGCAGTGATTTCGTTCCTGCGGATGCTGTCATTTTATCATCCAGGTATACGAGCCCACCCTGCTGCCAGACTGTGGGGAACTTCTCTCTCTTTCTCCTTTTCTTCTTCTTGCTCTATCTCAGCTCTCCCCTAAGGAAGTGATGGTTAGAAAATTTACTGAATCCACGTTGTCAAAATGCTTTTGAAGGTATGTAAAAGATGCAAAATATGATAGAATGCTCTGCAGTCTGGCAGGATAACCATCATTTCCTTAGGTGGGGTAATGGTAATGTGACTTTTGATTAGATTTGATCAATCATGAGGCTACCTACCTCCTTCACCTTTTCAAAAACCATTTGGACCTGCTGTAAATAGAACTTTTGAGCCTAGAGTGATTTTCTACCCTCTTCAAATCTCCTGAATATTGTTCCACAGTTCTTCTAAATAAGCCAGATAAAGAAGTCTCATTTGTTTTAAAACATGTCCTCTGGTGGCACAGCATTCAAGCGCTGCCAGCTGTTTTGTTGTTTCTAAATGGTTTGGCGAAAAGGGGAACAGAACCATACCTCTGATCATACAGGACTGATCATTGTGCTCTTCTCATCTACCAGAAACTGAAACAGTTGTCTCTCTCCCCTTATGTGTTTGCTGTTTGTCTCTTTATTTATTTTTTTTCCTTTCCATTTCTACTTTTTGATCCCCATCCTCTCCTGTCCTCCCCTCACCTCCTGTGTGAACAACTGCCACACTTTCTCTCTCTCGCCCCCTGCTGGTGCGTGGTTGGTAATATCAGGTGGCTGTTGGGGAAGTAGTCAGAGCGGCAAATGGGGATCACCTCCCGGCTGACCTCGTCATTCTGTCATCCAGGTCAGGAAACCAGCAACACTGAAAACAAAACAGCAGTGGGAGAGATAGGGGCTGTGTGTGTACCGACCGGAATGAGGCATCCTCCTGATACAGTGAGATAGATTTTATTTTCCAAATTCATGGAAGGAAGAGGCCTGCAATTATGCTGGCGACAACCAGATATTTAACCGCCTCGGTCAAAGAACACCACGCTTTGAAGTTTAGCAGCCATGACATTGGCAGTTATTGTGTTGCAATTTATTTAACATAGTAACGTGACACTTTTAAATATTTGGCTGAAACTGAAACAGTGCTCAGAGTGAATGGAGGCATCTAGTGCTACAACATAAAGGATCACGCTTTCCTTTTTGTAGATTCTTTCTTTGGGTCTTGAATATGTTATCCTTGCATGGCTTGTGTGGCACCCTGAATGCAGCAGTTTGTTTTAATGTTGCAGGTTGCATGCAGTCACATTCCAAGATGAAATCATCTTGGATTCATAGTTTTGTGAACTTTGCACGTTCTGTACCAAAGCTGTAGTTTGCACAGAGTGTTACTGTAGAATTCACTTCCTGGCCATTGCTATAGACTTCTGCTCATTTCCATGAAACAAAACTTACTTGAGAGCTAAAACAGCAGACCTCTTGCTAATTTTGTAGAGCGTCACTGTCTTAAGTATAAATAAATGAGTAATTTAATTTAACAGTAGCTAACTGGAGCTCACCTTAACAACTGGCATGCTCCAACTCTGTCCCTGTGCCCAGAGTCTGTCAGAGTCTGTATGTCTGCTTTGTTTGTTGTGCTGGGTATGCTTGCTCGCTCAGATCACCCTGCTCTAATGTGTTTTCTCTCTTTCTACTCTCTGTCCCTTTGCAATGTACTTTCACTTTTCTTGAAAGACAGTTAAGCTTAGGGGGAGCACCAAACAAAGATGTTATGTCTCTCCTAAGGATGTTTACTGTACATTAAATGGCTAACTTCACTAAAACATCGATGTAGTTCCTGAGTGGTCTCTTCGGCTGGCATGAAGCATCTTTGTTTGCAGTGCTTTAATCTTCTGCTGTTCTTCTGTTATAGCTATTTTCTATGTCACATTTAGTTTATTGTCTAATAGTTAATAATTGGAAATAATCAGTACTTTTTTGCGTATTGTTTTTCAGTTTAATATATAGTTATAATCATATAAAACAAGAACAGGTTAAATATAGTGTAATATAGAGCTGAATTTAGAGTTTTACAGTGAAATTCTCATACCACAAATGTCTAAATCCTCTCCCCCCACAACAGTGAACCACAGGGTATGTGCTACATTGAAACATCTAACCTGGATGGAGAAACAAACCTTAAAATCAGACAGGTGAATATCTCCTTATTAATCTTTCTTGAGTTGTCATTGTATACAATGAGGTTTAATGCTGCTGTAACTACACCAACAGGGACTCCAAGTGACTGCAGACATAAAAGAAATTGACAGCCTGATGCGTCTGTCCGGGCGGATGGAGTGCGAAAGCCCAAACCGACATCTGTATGAGTTTGTTGGGAACATCCGCCTGGATGGACACAGGTGGGCTCAGATGCAGAGCTCTGTGACTGGCTCGCTGCTACTCTTACTAACTTAATAGCCCATTAGCTAGGAACAGAGCCAGAGTAAGTGCATTATGAGGTTTTAGGGCATCTTTGATCTTTCTGCTGAATAAATGAAAGAATTTGCTGCAGTGAGATTTAATTATGAATCTGTTTGGGGGCTTTTCCATTGTACGGAAAATGCATTGCATGCTAGATGGATGCTTTTAGGATAACATATCTTTATTCTGGGAGTCTGTTACAATAAAGCTCTTTTTACATGGATATTATTACTGGAAGCTACAACTGGCTTTTGGGAGATCAAAGGAGTGATTCTATTGTTGGGAATTAATAACCAAGATAACCCAAATATAATTTTTAAACGATTATTTCATTCTTTGTCTAATATTAAAATGTGTTTGATGATCGGAAACATGTAAATGTGACAAATAGGCAGAAACAAAAAGAAAACAATAAGGTAGCAAATGCTTTTGCACAGCACTGTAACTTTCAGTTATTGATTACACTTATTGTTTGCATGATCTGAAAGGTTAATATGAATTCAGTAGTTGTATGTAAGAACAACAATTATTGATTCAGGGTGAGATAGGGTGAGATATTTAAAAAGCAAAATGTCAGCGGTGTTTCTCAATACAGCACAGTACCACTGGGTCCAGACCAGATCTTACTGAGAGGAGCCCAGCTGAGGAACACACAGTGGATCCACGGTGTGGTAGTCTACACAGGACATGACACAAAGCTCATGCAGGTGAAGCACATTTGTGGAGTGATTATTTGTCTAGAAATAGTAAAACGATCACTGTGGTAAACTAGCAAAATGAGTAAAATATATTTGCAGATTTTTCTTTTTGTTGTGAGCAGAAGTGATGTATTTATACATGTTATAGAGCCAAAACTATTAAACTAACTGATTCATTAATATATACCATACAAACTGTATGCTAGGCTGCTTCTACTGGTAGTTCTCAAGTGTTAGTACTCAGGTATCACATGCTCATAAGTGGTTTGTTATAATGGCTTAGATAATATTTTTTTTCTTTTCATGTTGTCATCAAGCAGAGAGAAAACATTATTGTTCCTTCTACTTCTTCATTTTTTTTACCACATCCCTTTTTTTCATGTTTTATCCAGAATTCCACGCGGCCTCCTCTGAAGCTGTCCAACGTGGAGCGTATCACCAACTTTCAGATCCTTGTGCTGTTTGGATGCCTGCTGGCCATCTCTCTGGTCTGCTCCATTGGCCAAACAATTTGGAAGGGCCAGTATGGCAATGATGCTTGGTACATGGATCTCAACTGTAAGAGTCCCAACAGCCTACGCTGCACATCTAATTCCACATATTTTGTCTCACTTGTTCATATCAGCTTATTTCTTTGTCGTTTTAAGTTCCTAAATGCTGCTATGTGTCGTGTCGTTTTTGTGTTGCCTCAGTTTAAAACTGCGTTTCGCTTTACAAGTGAAATATGTGGCAATGTGGGACCAAGAGAATTCCCTGTTAATGAGAAAAGACAGTCGTGATGTGCATAAATGTGTCGTGAATGAGTGTGATTGAAAAAAATGGTTGAATATCACTGCGCTGCTGTACTTTTTTGTTCCTTTCTAATGTTCTGTTTGATTTTGTTGTTTTCTTTGTTGTCGTTTTTTAACAGCTCCAGGTAACAACCATTTAAAAGCCTTGGCCATCCGTGAATGACCCTCCCTTACTAATCCCTTACTGAAGCTCTGCCTTTGCTAAGCAAATGAAGCCCCCCTACCCTCGCCCCCTATATGGTTGCCCTACTTTGTATGGGCCCATGCCATGGACAAGCACATACCAGGGATCCAACGATAGGTTTTCCCCTCCAGCTCTCTTATACCTTCGTCTAGTTTTTTTTTCCTTTTTTTTTTCAGTGCCTGATTAAAAACAGTGTCTCACTTTTCCTCCATTTTTCGTGTCACGTTAAGCTCTTTGCAGCTCCCAAGCTTCAGACTATCATTTATTCCCACCTCATTTTTCACGAGAAATGAAGAGCAGCATTTACTTTGACTGCGAGGGAGATGAGGTTGTGCTCAGGAAGCTTTTCATGGCAGGAGGCTTATATGTGTTTATTGCCTGAACACAACATGTGGTGCAGCCCAAGGGGCAAGAACTGACATTTTCTAAATGCCTCTGCAGCGATCTTTTCTTGTGTGGATTTTTCAAAGAACAGCTAGAGTGGGGAGGGATAGAAGTGAAAAGCTGCTTAGTTTTTACTTCTGTTCTCAAACCATAATAGAATATGGCTCAATTTTAATGTTGACATCACAGACGTTATTGCAGTTCAGAATTTGTGCTGCTCAGTTCCTTAAAGCGGTATCTGCTGCGATGAAGCTCTGAACCTGGTCTGCAAAGTGATTATCGTGACGCTCTGGTCATTACTCTGTACCCTGATAGGCCTGTGTAGGAGAGGTTGTGCCCTGGTCAGTTCGAGCTTACATTATGACTTACACTGACCCTTTTGATGAGGTGTTGCATTGGCTTTTATTGGTTTTCTAAGGGTTTTGTCCTCCGTGGCATTAAAACCCACACTTAAAAGACTCCATATCAAAGTGTCGAGGGGAGTGTAAATTATAAGGCAAGCATCCATCTTGAGACTGATTTTATTTCCATAAGGAGTTGTTGAGGCTCTGTCCAGTGCACATTATCCAACCTGTGGCAAAAGAGAGAGGTGGGGAAACTGCCACATCTTAAACATCCAATTTCACCACGCTGCCTTGTTTTCTTAAATTATTGTAACGTCACCCACTCAACAGCATTATAAAAGTAAATGCAAAGAGGAACATATGAGTCAGTATTATCCCAACACACATCACACAGAAGCCTGTGATTGTGCATGTCTGGTTAAAAAAATGATTTTGTTGTTGAAATCGTGACAAACTAATACAAGTTCTCAGACCCAGAATGTATGGTTATTGATTTTACATTCTTAGGAGGTAGTCATGCTGTTTCTTCAGAATGTTGCAATGCTAACTGACAGTCCTTTGTCACTTCTGCTTACAGCATGATGAGGAGGAAATGCGGTTTTATCGCCCTTGCATAGACATGCCATTCAAACCAACGAAAAACTTAGAGTAATGCAACCAAACAATTTACAGTGAACTTTCTGCAAATTTCTTCACTTCACATGCTTAGAACATATTACTTTCACATACAAGTGACACCAGATTGGTTTGTGACCTATGCATGTCCTGTTTGTTAAGGTTTTAATGATTCTCTGCTGGTCCGATCCAGTGTCACTCTGTTGTTTGATAGCAGCATTTCTGTGTGACATAATAAGACGGCTACTGAAGTGAAATGAGGTGATCGTCATTAACACCCAAACTATTTTGCTGGCATAATCCACCCACTCTTTTCCACTCCTTGTTGGTTGAGAATGTGCTATGGACTGAATCTCCCTCCTTTGTCTTGAGAGCATCTGTTTGTCTTCCCCCCCACTTCTGAAAACATTTTCCCACCTACATGTATTGTTGTAGCAGTAGCTTCCATTCTGCCACTTTCTTTGTGCCATTCAGTTTTTTTTTGTTTGTTTTGGAATCGTTCTTTCATGGGGAAGGGTTCGCCCCTCTCAACCGCAATGCTAAGATCAAGGCTTGGGTTTAGGAAGGTAACATTTGCACCTCCTGCAAGCTGAGGAAAGGTAAATCACATCCCTCCTGTTTTCATATTTGGTGTCAGTGGGATTACATGTTGATCATTGCCAATTGTTCGGGGCTCTCGGGGAACCGGCATCATTTTGCATAGTGCTTTGTGGAATCATTGCCTGGATCATGCTGGATGCCAAGGCTGCTGCTGTGACACTAATGACATTTGAGATATTTCAGTCCCTGTTCGCTACTTTCAATCTTTGGGACATTAAATTGGATTGCTAATCGGTTGAGTTGTAAGAGGATGAGGTTGGGTGGAAGAAATAGTTAATTCCAGCTAATGGACGATGTTAACCCAAAACATTCTCCAGATTGGGATAATGTTGATCATTGGCTGGAAGTAGCTTTGGGCATATTGATCTAACTAACAGATACTTATGAACCAACATTGATGAGTCTTCTGTGTATTACTTCCTTTTTTTTTTTTTTTTTTTTTTTTTTTTTTTTTTTTATTTTTTTCTTTTTTTTTTTTTTTTTTTTTTTTTTTTTTTTTTTTCTTT